>JAADWJ010000214.1:0-33442 GCA_023336165.1 Pythium monospermum
CCGATGTGGATGGACGAAGCGTTTTTCGCCAAGACTCGTGTCACAGCCAGTGAGACTCCCATTTGCCGCGACGTTTTACAGCAACTAAATGCCAGTGAAACCCAGCAGTTGCTTGCGGAGCGACCGTACCTGAACCAAGTGGAATGTGGGCCGAATCAATTTCAACAATACTCGTTCTACTCGCTGGAAAGCGAAATCCGAGAGGATGAGGTGTGGTAGGTAAACCAGTGGCAACAACAGCCACACCAATAAAGTACCAACAATAATTTCCGGTAGCCTGGGAACGCCCAATGAATGCCAACAAATGCCAACAAATCCAAACAACACGCCAACAAATCCAGACAAAAACGCCCCAACAAATCCAGGCAAAACACCAACAAAATTTAGACAAATGCCAACGCATCCAGACACTGCACCAACAAATCCAGAGGAAACTTCAACAACAACTGCACAAAGAAGAGTTGTGTAATTTCTGTCAAATTTAATATTTGTAGCCATATCACGATAGCGGAAAAATAGGTTGAACAGGAATAGAAAACTTGGAGGTGTGTATGAATACTTGTTCCCAACAATAGAGCCAAGAACCAAATATTCCGATCTTTGACTATTCTAGCCTACAGTGGTCGCATGCTGGGAGCGATGAGTCTGACCGCCCATGAGATGCCAGCAAGTTGCCAGTCACATGCATTCCTGCGCAACCTTGTCCAGCGCGGTCAGCGCAGTGGGGCGTAGAACGTGACACACGCATGCACGCATGACAAAGACCGGCTTGCTTGTGAGCATGGGCTAGCTCACTCACGCCGCTGGTCTCATACGCGTGTCTGGAAAACGTCCAGAGACTCGCGACGCAGTGTCTGAGCTTTGATACGACGGAACGACCGAGTGCGATGGAAGTGTGTCTGTCATACGCTGCGGCAGATTCGAAAGAGGGGTAATAGGAAGCGTGGAATCCTATTAAGATTGCAGACTCTTCGATCAAAGATCCCCTCTGTGTGAACGCTTGTGCATGTGGTGACTGCAGAGGCAAGCGAAGCAGCCCGCCACTGGAGCTGCCACCACGCATTCCATTCAATCGTATCGAAAGAGTCGCCCTGTCTCAATGAATACCGCTTGGCTCGTTGAGTGCTGAAAGATCCAGCTGGACTTCCAACCGCCGCTGGTCCCAAGATTGAGATCTGTGATAAACAACGTATCGGTTGCCAAGCGGTTACACAGTTCTGTTTTTTTTTGTCTCCAACAGCCAATCAAATCGATGGCTAAGGCTGGTGTCTCAATTTGATTGGCTGACGAGAAGCCAAATAGAACTTCATTCTATTTTTGTGATCTCAAGAACGCGACTGCACCGCTCGTCTGGCCGTCTGCTGTATGTTGCTGCAGTGGTATTGGGAGGTTCCAGTGGCGCCGCACCAATGGGACTGGGACAGCGCACCGCAGTGATCAAATTGGCCACGGGTGCGCTGGGAGCTAGGTACTGGGTACTGGGTACCTATCCTGGGACTGCCATTTTCGTTGGATAAAATCAGACGCCCCCGCCTCGACATACAGTAGCCGTTGACGTGCGTCGCTCAGGCAGAACGAGAAAGATCACTGCACCTAACGCCGCACCAAGCAATGGCGTCTCTCCACCACCACCGAACCTCGAAGCGGTGGATGTCCACACTGCTGCTACTACTCGCATGGGCCACTGCCATCAGCACCAACGGCGTGGCGGCTCAACCACCGCAACTGCAGCCGCAGCAGGCGATCAACAGCAGCTTGCTTCCCGATGCCTCCCGCGTGCGCTCCATCTCACTGAGTATGGGCTGTCCCGACTTTCTGTCATCGTTTTACGAGGCCAACGTTTCCAGTACTACGCCCTACCGGTACTTCAGTATCACCAAAGGTGCCGGGTACGGGTACGTCGCGCTCCACTTTGCCAAGCTGTGGATGCCCACGGGCAGCTCCATCATTTTGCGCGCCGCCGAGGGCTTCACCACGCAAGACGTGCTCTTCAACTTGTCGGTCGCGTTCCCAAGCGGCGAGCTCCACGAAAACGTCATGGCGCCGCCGCTTCTAGCGAAAGAGCTGCGCGTCGAATTCTACCGCCACGTCGGTGCAGCCACCGCGACCAACGACACTACCGCGACGTCGTCTCCCAGCCGTCTTCATCTCGGTAGTAGTAGACCTACTACTACTTCTCATGGAAGTAGTACTACTACGACTGCCTCGGCCACCAGCGACGGCCCCGACCGTGTGAACGACCGCCATTGCTACGGCTTTGTGGTGGACTGGTACTACTACGTGCTGGTCGACGGCGACCGCAATATCACACCGAGCAACGAACTGACTTGCGCCAACGACAACTCGAAAGAAGCGATTTGCTACTACGAAGACGGCGCGACCCGCAACGCGTACTTGGCCTCGCGCGCCGTCGCGAGGCTGCTGATCCAGAAACAAAACGGACAAACGGCGGCTTGCACGGGCTGGCTGCTGGGCTCCCAGGGCCATGTGATCACCAACCACCACTGCGTCAACACGCAAAAGCAAGCCAGTGCGACGACCGTGGAATTCATGGCCGATGCTCCGGTGTGTACGCAAAGCTGCATGAGCTGGGGCGGCTGTCCGGGCACAGTGGAAGCTATTTCCACCGTGCTGGTGCGCGCCAACGAGGACTTGGATTATGCGCTTTTGAAACTGGAAACCAATGTGAATTTACCGATTAAATACGGCTTTTTACGATTTAAAGCGACGTTAGGACGCGTCGGCCAAGAAATTTACATTCCGCAACACCCACTGTACTATGGCAAGCGCATCGCGATGGTGAATGACTACGGCACCAAGACGACCATCTCCGGCACGGATATCGCTGGCTGTGGGCGGCCAGGGTACGCGTACAACGGCGACACCCAGGGCGGCTCGTCGGGCTCGCCCGTGCTGGACGCCAGGGACCACGGCGTCGTGGCGCTCCACCATTGTGGCCAGTTTTGCGCCAACACTGGCATCCCGGCCGACCAAATCATAGCCGATTTACAAGCCAATGGCGTGCTGCCGGCGTCGGCCGTGGACCCCGGGGACGACCAGAATATCGCCAATTTCCCGCTGTTCACGCCACAGGCGCCCGTGGTGCCACGCACGCTCGCGCCGCAACGAACCATCAATGGCGCCATCCAACAAACCGCCAACGGCGACGGCAATGGCAATGGTAACGGTAACGGCAAGAACAATCAAGTCACGATCGACCAGTTTGAGTTCACACTGGCCAATGACGCGGAGATCTCGGTGGACGTTTTATCGGCCGAAGTCTCGGACGATGGCACGTTCACTGATCTCAATGGCGACTGCCAGGCCTCGTACATGGACGCCATCATTTTCTTGTTTCGCAAGGGCGATCCGACGGTCGTAGCGGTCGCCGATGACGACACAAAAGGCGCGGGCACAGGCGATGGCTCGGTGAGCTCCAGGGACCCGTACATGCAGACCTTTCTCAAGAGTGGCACGTACATTTTATCCGTGGCAGCGATGCCCGCGACTTCGAGTGATGCCTACAATGGCGTGTCGCGCCAGGCCGACGCGCCAGAATTGTACTCGTGTGTGACCAAATCCCAGTCTGGATCGTACCGTGTCCAATTCCAAAGCTCGGATGCCATGGCGTTCAATCGCGTGCCACAGGCCGTGGCGATCCCAGGCACGTGTGATGTGCCCGCGGGCACGATTTGTTCGTTTTGAATAATATTAAATAAAGTGATCCTTGGGCAATATTTATTTTTATTTTTATTTTTTCTCATGTTTTTATTCACGATTTCTTCAATATTTCTTTTTTTTTACAGAAATATATTTTTTTACGAATAGATTGTTTTTTTTGCTTTACGCTGATGTGGCGGCATCCTCTTTGCACGCGGCCTTGCAAGTCGCGAGGTTTGGGCCACACTGAGCGACGACGTTTTTCCAGTAGTACTTGCAGGTCGCGCACCCGTAGTTGCACTTGTAGTCGGCCTTGCACTCGGGCGTCTTGCAGCTGTAGAGCTGGTCGCACTTGGCCAGTTCGACTTGGCGGCGCAAGCGGCAGACAGATGCGGCGTCTTTGCAGGCGCTTTGGCACACAGTGATATCGGCTGCCTGCACGAGGCTGCTGCTGCTGGAGAGGCAGACAATTGCGACCATGAGCGCGAGGCGAAGACCGTTGGACCACATGGAGAAAAAAGGGGCTGTCGGCGGGTGTGCGTGTTGGTGAGTGAGTGGTCAGGGAACCGAAAAGGCTTGCCCTCCTTCGAACCCCAGTGTATCTACTGGTAGCCAGCTGGGTGGGTGCAAGCGGCGCTCTACCGGATACTTGAGAACCAAACAAACAAACCACAAGCATGGTTTCACAACGGCCTCGGCAGCGGAAGCCTCCGCGCCCTCTGCGCATCGCCCGGCGGCCGTTCAGGAAGCAAAACTTCCATCATGGTTACTAGCGTTTCGGGCTATTAATATATGTTGCAAGAAATTTCCACGACATGTTTCCGAGCGGTTGGCTTTTATCCAGTAATTTTTATTTCTATTTTAGACGCAATATTCCGTCCAAAAATCAAAAACAAAACACGAAAAAAATGCCCTACTAATATATTCCTTTTGCTTGCTTATGCATTGATCCATTTCTGCACTTGTCCCGTGGTGATGCGGTCCAAATTGAAATTGAACGCGTCGACTTCCAAGATCTTGATGAGCCCATTGCCGACCATTTCATCAATAATTGTCACGTAAAACGTAGATTTTGACGACGGCCGCGAGGCAAAATTGTCGCCTCCCGCTGGGTTGGGCACGCTGCCATCGTAAAAGTAGTGGTGCGTCGAGACGCGGTCCAGCGCCGGGTTTTGGTTGTCAATGACCTCGGCGATATCCAGCTCGCCGCAGCCGCCAGCCGAGCCCATACCGCGGCAATTACATGCGTTATACTGGCCTGTGTACATGATTTGGGTGTTGAGCATCCAAATCGCCGGCAAATTGGGCTTGCTGCCGGACATTGGCATCTTGACACGGGTCACAAAGATCTTGCGGCCGCCTCCCCAGCCTTTGTAGCTGTACTGGCCGTCGTGGTATCCTTTGCAGTCGTCCTCACCGTCGCCACACTTGGTCTGGGTCATGATATTGACCTCCACGCCCGTGTCCACGCCGGGGCCTCCACCGTACGCGCTTGGGTTGGACGCCTCGGCCAGTGAGCCAGCAAATGGCGTGGACTGGGTCGCGCCGTACCGGCCATCGGCGGAGGCAAACGCCTGCGGCCCCCACCGGTCTTGGCCGCTGTAATCAATGTTCTTGTTGTTGAAAAACGCCATGTTCTTGGCCGCGCCGCCGCGTCGGTACCACGATACGCGCTGCCAGACGCCCGGCACAGAGCCGTCAAAGACCGCGATATTGTAAATCTCCATGGGGCCTCGGAACACCATGGTGACGTCTTGACTGAGCGGCCCCACGGGACTTTGCATGTTGACTTGCTGCCGCTGGCAACCGACTAGGCTCGTCACGCGGCTGTACGAGCCTGGCACGTTGCCAGCTTGTGCACCGCGGTACTCAAACGAGGCCTTGACAGCCCCAGGAAACGAGATCGAGCCAAAGTAGGGAGCTCGCGTCTTTGACGGCGTCGGCGCCGGTGTAGGTGGGGCTGTGGGTGGTGCTGTAGGCGCTGGTGTGGGTGGTGGTGGCTCCTCATCGTCGTTGTTGCCATCGCCAGCGCCGTTGTCGCCATAGCCGGGGCAGAAAACGACGTCAAACTCGGTGGAATCTGGACAGCTGAACACTTTGAGGTTGTCGTGCGGGTACAAAAACGCATCTGAGCAGGCGTCGTCCAGGCAGAACAAGGCGCGGCAGTTGGCGCCGTTGACGTTGCTCAGTGGTACGATCGCGAGTGGGATGTTGAAGCCTTTGCGGCCATTGGCGACCGCGCGGCAGTCCTCGTAGCTGGTGCAATCGCCCGTCTACAGAGATGGATAAAGAATGAGAGAGAGACCAAAGAAGTCAGTATCCAACAGGTGATCCTAGGCATAGAGACAGATAGATTGGTAGACTTACGCCAGGCGGGATGATACTGATATCGTACCACACGGCTCCTTTGTCGACGGTGAACTCGGCCACTAGTTCAAACGGAGCAAATAGATACAGCTGTAAGTACAAAGAGATATTGTGTTCGATCGAGCTAGCGAAGCGAATCGTACAGGTCGCTTCTGGGTTGTATCCGTGGCGCCACATGATGCCCGAGCGCACCACGTCTTCTCGGAAGACGCCGCCATTGGGCGAAATGTACACAAACGCGCTGTTGTCCCATCGCTCGACCACAAACGGACACTCGTTGCGGAAGTTGAACCGCGCAGCGTCGGCCCACTGGCAAGCCAACGAAATCGCAATCGTTGCCACGAGCGCAGTAGCCGCTCTCACACCAGGGAATCGCGAGAAGAAGACCATCACGCGATACACCAATGTGGAAGGATGGAGGGGACGACGACGCGGCGTAAGTGATTCTGTGTGCGGTGGCGGCGGCACTCGCCCCTCCACGCAGTAGCGCGAAGGGATCCGTTATCAGTTGACTTTTCCGGTTGTACGAGACTGCAGTGTACTGCAGTGAGGGTTTATTTGCCTCCAAAGCGTCGCGGGCTGTTTCACCGCCCAGTGTGAACCCACACTCCACCCACATATCGACGCACCGAGCCCGCCCTCTCGAATGATTCGTCGCACAACGTTCCCTCCACATTCCATCCACTGCCGGTACCGGTAATAATACCTGTACACTGTCTCTTGCTGGCACTAGAACCTGTGCACAATCCCACGGAAGAGCTGGGAGCACCAGGCGCTGATGAATCCAGAGAGGCGCCGTCTGTGACTTGTGGGAGCCACAACCATGACGAAGTTGGAAAGTTGAAGATGATGCAACCGTAAATACCAATATATGGAGTCACGTATATGGGTGGGCTGAGATATAAACTCAGTGAACCCGTTCAAATTCAAAGACCCGTTTTGGGTGGATCGTCGTGTTGCACGAAGGTGCGCGTATCCCTCGAACAAAATCGAAGAAGTCACAAAAATGGCAACCACCAAGCAAGAACATGCCACAGGCCTTGCCGCGCACGTGCTGCTCGCGTTTGATGACTTCTCCCACGCAGGCCGAGGTTCGTAGCATGGCTGTAAGGATCTTCTCTTTGGATGCCACTGAACCTGTTTTGGTTAATTCCGTGTGCAGCGCTGTTGAAACATGTCGAGATCAAATCGCATCGTAAGGAGCTGCTCGTGTTGCCATCGACGCTGCCTGCGTCCCTCACGGATCGACTCACTGGGTACCAATACCTTCAGGACAACACCAACGATGCCAAGGTGGGTGATGCATTATATACTACAGTTACTGTAGAGTTAGTGTGGGCTCTGACAAAAAAGAAATCATAAAAACACCTGTAGCTCTCCGTTTTGGTCATTGACACCGCGCAGTCGGACGGCACGGCGCTCTGGGAAACCGCCGATGCGCTTGTGCAATTTCTGTCAGCGGGCAACATTGACAAGTTGACGGTTGTCGCGTCGCTCCATCTTCCTCAAGCCAAACCCCACGCAGCGCCACTGGACAACGTGTATCACGGCGTGCTCACCACGTCTGCTTCTTCTTCTTCTTCGAAATTCCAGTCGTTTGACAGCGCGTGGGAGATCAAAGACGACTTCTTCTGCCGCTTGCTGCACTTGACTCGTGTGGAACAGGCCTTTGAGACCCATTTCATGGTCATGAAGGGCTACAAGCCTGGCCGTAGTGGTGTCGCTACCCGCGAAGCCATCGAAACGCTCGCCAAGGCCACGCCGCTCTACCTGAACCCCATGGACGCGACGGTAGACGTCCAAGAGGCCGTCCTGTCCGCGTACGCGTCCCTCGCCCACCAGCCCTCGGCATCCAACCTACTTTACCAATAGAAGACAATACACTTTTTTTTTGTTGAATATATTTTTCCAAGAAAAAACATCATTTACGTTGACTTCTTTTTTTTTGGAAAACCATCATCAGCCTCATCAGAAACTCTGCGCGCGTCCGAACCGAATTTTTACTCCATCAGCAACACGACCTTTCGCTTCGTCGTGCGGTTCACCGAGGCCGCGAGCGCGTCTTCAAAGTCGGCAAACTTGTACGTCTGTATCCACGTGCGCAGCTTGCCGGCTTCCACAAGTCCAGCAAGTTCCGTGAGCATGGCCGCGCGCTCCTCGAGCGTCGCGTGCTTGACCCACTCGCTGAGCCAGAAGCCCTTGAGCGTGATATCGTGGAAGATCAGCGCCGACGTGCCCACCGACACGGCTTCCTTGGACATACCGCCGTAGGTCACATGGACACCTTTCTTGGCCAGCACCTTGGCGATTTCAAGAGACGACTTGCCGCCGACGCAGTTGAGCGCAAGTTTTGGCGCCGGCAAGTCTCCGACCAGCTCTTTGAAGCTCGCACTGCCGAGGTAGTCGGCCGTGAGCACGACATCGGCACCGAGCGACTTGAGGTGCTCGTTGGTCAAGTCGTAGTCGCCGTCGTCACGCACAACGTTGATGGTCTTGATGCCACGCAGCTTCGCGAGCTGGATCACGGCTTGGCCCACCGACGAGTTGGCGCCGTTTTGGATGATCACGTCACCGGCTGTCAACGGCGCAAAGTCCGCGAGCAAGCGGAACGCTGTCGCGGGGTTCACTGCCAACGTCGCGGCATCTTCAATCTTGATCTTGTCCGAGATCTTGAACACGGCGGTGCTGTCTGCGACCGCCTTGTTGCGCCACGTACCGAAACCGGCCTGCGCTGGGATCACGCGGTCGTTGACCTTGACGTTCTTGACGTCAGCGCCGACCGCCGTGACGACCGCCACGCCTTCGTTGCCGGCGACCGCTGGGAATGTTGGGCGGATCGCGTAGGCGCCTTGGATTTGGGACACGTCGGCCACGTTGATCGGCGCCGCGAGGAACTTGAGCGCGACTTGCTTGCTGCCCAATGGAGCGTCCTTATCGTCGCCTTCGATCCTGCGAGTTTTTGATTCCAAATAAGATTTCTGTTCATGGACGCAGCAAGAGGAAAGAATAAGAAGAGAGAGAACTCACTTGAGCACGTTGAACGGGTGGCCGTACTCCGCATAGCGGACAGTGGCCATGGCGCGGGCGCCATTGGACTTGGTCTGCTGCACCGCCTGCTTGGCGATCGACGCGAGCATACTGGACGAGAGCAAAGAAAGCGTGGGGAGATCGAAATTCAGGTCGTCTCTTTGGGAAGAGAGTAAGGAAGACCGCAACGCCACACAGGGGCCGCTCACCACAAAATTGACGAAAAATAGAGAAAAACAACACCAATTCTGAAATCTAGGGAATGTGATTTCAAATCGTACCTATACGACCCAACGCAGTACGTACGAGGCCAATATTTGGAGGCCTTCGTAAAAACGACCTGCATTCCTGCTGTAAATACACCATCGAAACAATGACTGGTGAGCTGGTAACGTGTGGTTCGTTCATCAAAGAGCACAAAGCAGGTCAAAGTCAACGCATTCGCCAAGCCGGCTCGTGCGTGAGAGCGCTCCGCAGTGCATTGTATATTCCTACTCCATAGCAAGTGTTCCCGCGTGATTAATTAAAGTTTGAGAACCGACTATTGCCGCCAAAGGTGCTCCATGAGGGTGCTGGAGGTGTGCGATTCTGTGGACAATTTCTTAGTTGATGGGACAAACCAATTTCATTTTTCAGTTAGTTAAACACACCGATTTCTCAATGATCAACTGATATAATCTTTGAGACCTGAGCGCTTCCCCGTCGCCGAAATATGCGACGGCGGCCATGCTGACAACAGCAATCCCTGAGAGAAATCGAATTTCCCCATAGTAATTAGTGTAGCAGCATTATCGCTGCGCGAGGCGTGGCAAGCTCGCAGTCTTGTGGAGCCGCTCGTTCTTTCTCATGGGCGATGCCGTCTTCGGTGGCACCAGCACAGGCGTCAGTGAAGTGCGCCGTCTCATGTGGTCCTTGGCGGTTGGCGATTTCTTGGCCATGCAGCTGGCGCCTCTGATCACAGACCGCGCTTTTGAAGGCAATTGCAGTGATAACTCGCCTAGAACACTGCGCTTTTGCTTCTCCCACCGCTCCAAATCATGCTGCAGCTGCAGGATTTTTTGTTGCGGTGGGTTGTGGAACAGTAACGAGGCCTGCAGCGCATTCATAGTACCGGACCGGTACTGGATATTGAGCCTCGCGAGGTCGTTTTGCTGGAACACCAAGATCTCGACCAGTGTTTGCGAATGGATCGTGACTTGGGAGCTTTGCCTTGGTTGGAGTACACTCAACTCGCCAAACACCTGGCCGCTCGCGAGGATGCCAACGTTGACTTCTTGGTTGACCATCGGCGCTTCTTTCCCCAAGGCATTGGCCGTGTTGACAAGTCGTGGGTTGGTGAGCATCCACCCATTGTCCAAGACCCAGCTGCCGTCCCCACTGCTGGGACGAGTGGTGCGGGACGCTGGCTCGCCTTTGTGGGCGGATGCCGTGGTCGCCACTGGCACGCGGATGGTCTTGCGCACTTGGCAGACGCCACGCTTGATGACACAAAGCTGCGTGACTTCGTCTCCGAGGCACAAGAGATCTTTGCCTGGATCGTAGACACGCGCGCCCGACACGGCCGCAAGCGCCGTGAGCACGTCGTCCGTGCAGCTTTGAAACACGCGGCAGCCACGCAAGAATGCCACGCGTTCTTCGAGTACGTCGACTTCGTGGTCGTGGAGGATCTCCCTGTACGAGTCCACTTCCAGCAGCAGGCAATGGACAGGTTGTTCCAGGCTCGTAAAGCTCGCCGGCTCGGGTGGCAAAAACGTACCCGTCGCGACCGCCGAGCTCGCTGTTGTGTGGGAGTGGGAACTTGGGCTCGTTGGGTGGTTGGTGGACACCAGCGGCGTTGTATCCGTGAGCATACTGACAAGCGACGGCGAGCTCAGTAGCATTTCCAACGACCCACGGTGGCCGTGACGCTGCGCGGTGTCGCGTCCGTCCTGGCGGGTGCGGGCTGGTCTTTGCCTAGCCGGTACTTGGATATTTCCGTTCGTAGAGACCTGTGCGATCTCAAACTTGATCGTCCGCAACACACCGTCGTTGAACGACACGGCGTGGGCGTCTGTGCCGATGGCGTCGCCTTGTGACAGTTTCTTGAGCTCACGGAGCTTGGAGATGCCTCCGTGTGCGTCAATGTTCTTGACAAACGGAGCCCGCGGGTTCAGCACCACGTGGAAATGGGTGGCTCGCGAGTCTTGTTCAAGGACCACGGTCTCTGGCTTGAACGAGCTGTAGACCGCGTCTTCCAGACACTGCCTGACCATCTCAGCGTCCATGCCGCGAAAGAAATGCCACGCCTTCACGAATCGCAGGGCCGCTTGGATTTCTCGGGGCTTGCGGTTGCGCGGCGGCTGCTGTAAGAACCGGATCATCCAGTTCATGACTTCCTGCTCGCGCTCTTCGGTCGTCAGTCCGTCGGTGACAAGCCCACTACTACTGCTGCTACTCGGGGTCGATGAGTCCCTTGTCTGGTGAGTAGTAGTATTCTTGCCACCGCTGATCACAGCGCCCATCAACGACACTTGCAGCTCACTGAACGACATGGAGAACGAGCCACGCACACTATCCAGGCGCGACGTACTTTCTACAGTCCTCTCCTCACCACTTGGGACAGTATGATAATTCAACTGGGATGGCGCGTTGTTGTTGTTGAGGAACAGGGTTTGGCTCTCTCGGCGATGGCTCGCCGATGTATGGTGCGCCATGCGACGCAGCGTCTCGAGCCACGTGTAGTCCTGGATGGCCTCTTGAAACCGGCCAAGCTCTTTACTCACCATGGCGCGGCTTTCCACGTAGAGCATATTCTTGCAGTCGATCTTGAGCGCTCTGGTAAAGTCCTGGATGGCGCGCTCTCGCTTCTGGCTCGCGTACCACGCACAGCCTCGGTTGTAGTACCACAGCGCCGACGTCGGCTCGCTCGTCAAGCATGCGTCGTAGTCTTTGACGGCTTTGCCGTACTGGTGGAGACGGAAAAACGCAAATGCTCGCTGGGACTGCGCCATGACTTGGCGTCGCGTCTTGGCGCTTGGGAAAAAGCCGCCATCGCCACTGGTCGAGCCACTGCTCCCTGTCCCACCACCACTGTCACTCGCCTCGGAATGAGACGACGCGTCCGCTGTGCGACCCAGCAGGCCGCCACCGCCACTGCCTGTATTATGCGGCGTGAGGGCCTGGTGGAGCAGCCACGTGGTATCGTGGACAACCGCTTCAAAATGGTCCACTGTGCGATGGAGTGTGTCGCGAGCTGACAACTCGCCATCGTGGCTCAGTGGAAACTCCACCGGCACAAGGCACTTGCAGGACAACGAGGCTGAGAGAGGAAGCGACGGCAGCAGAGCAGCACCGCCATGGTGGTGGTGAGTGGAGGTCGTGGGGCTGGCCGGGTGGACCATCGTTCCAAAAGCCTCTTGTGTCTCCAGCTGCCGCTTCTCATTGAGCAAGCAAAGAGAACTTGAGGACTCTATGAAGTCCATCAGTCTATTTACAGGTCGGTTATTCTGGAAACGAGGTTTATAGAACCGAATTCCATTTTTTTGACTCATAAACCATGTTTATCCTGAATCATAGAATGGATTTCGCTCTTCTTCTTCTCCTGGCGTGTACCACCCAAGCGCATCCACTTGGATCCGCCCAATGGAACAGTCCAGTCCTGGGACCCCCATCTCTGCCAGGGACTCGCTCTCGGACGCTCGTCCTTTTTTGACCAGTTTATCACACAGCGGCGTGCCGCCAGCCTCCACGATCGAGTCAGCCAAGTACTTTGTATCAATCCAAGCGGGCAACTCGACCAGCTTGGTCGCCACGAGACTGATCCAGCCAATCGCTGGCACAGTCGCCAAGTTGTCAGGCAACCGCTCGATGGGGTTGCTACCTAAGAACAGCACGACTGGCGAGATGGCGTCCAGCACGTAGGCTGGGACGACGGAAATATTGTTTTTCGCCAGTGATAAATACGTTGGCGCCATATCTTTTAGAGCACTTGGGAATTCGCTGGAAACGGCCCGGAAATTCCAGTGTCGCACACTTGCTGACGACCAAAAAGCCCACACCGTCCAGATCAAAGTCGTCCAAGAACAAGTCAAATTCGAGTTCTTTTCCGGTGTTCCGTTCTTGGAGGCAGTCGTATCCTAGTAGCGAGCAGCTGGGCTTGGAGGTGAACCACGGCCGTGTGCGCAGCGGACACTGCGGACGCACTGCGATGGACGCAGCGGAAAGATGTGTGGTCAGCACGGCCACGCCCACATAAAAAGGACGCGGTGCCCCAGGGTCTCGACGCGGGTTTGCCACCTGCTCTTTGTTGCGGTTTTTTCTGTGGCAGGACGACCCGTGGGTTGGGTGGCAGCTTGGACATCGCCTGGCACGATCGACGCCATGCGGCTGCTGGATGCGGCGCCAGCGGCAGCAGTAATAGTAGTAGTATTCCAACTACGACTACTAGTACCAAGCCCAGTGGTAGTAGTACTACTGGTCTTCAGTGGCAGTTGTAGTTGTCGTGGCAATGGAGCGACCTGCACGAGCTTGGTGACGGTGTCAAGCCACCTCGCAAGGCTCAGTGCGGCCAAGAACTTGGACAAAGCGTCGACAAACGAAGCCACAAAGAGCAGCTGGCCTTCGTTGATGATCTCGGCAAACCACACGTCGGTGAACCACAATTCCATTGGGAAATCACCCACTCGGTAGTTGAATTGGTGCATGTAGGGCCGAAAAAGAGCCAATGGGATCGCCGCGTGGCTCACAAAATCCAGCGCCAAGCTCACGAGCACACTCGCGAGCCGCCGCTTGGCGACATCGTGTGTGAAAATGTACTGAATCAGTGTCGTGGACCAGCACTTGCAAATCAGCAACGCCACCAAGAGGTTGTTCATCCAGAGACGAGGCAAAAGCCCCGCGAGCCGGTGCGCTTGGTAGCTTTGCAGCGCTGTCTGCCAGATCCCCCTCGCCAGGAAGAAGAGCCCGTAGTTTTCACTGCGGATGTTCATGGCAAGACGACAGGCCACGAGCCCACACCAGACCTTGGTGATGATTTGCGGAGAGAGTTGCTGGTGCCAAACGGTCACACTGATGGAGCACGCGGTTCACGGCAATGCGGGCCGACTGACGACGGCGGTAGAAAGATCCTTTGTGTTGTGGCGGAGCCAGCGGCTCTGTTTTGGAGGAGCAGGCCAG
Organism: Pythium monospermum; assembly: GCA_023336165.1. NCBI lineage: Eukaryota > Oomycota > Peronosporomycetes > Pythiales > Pythiaceae > Pythium > Pythium monospermum. Next base: position 14,209 of record JAADWJ010000214.1, read on the forward strand.
GCCTCGTGGTGGTGGTGGTGGTGCTCGTCTTGCGATTGCGGGCCCGCGATCACCGCTGTGGAAGCTGCAACCGTCTCGGCGCTCTGGAGCACAAAGGATTGACGGCGGACAGAGCGAACCAAGATGGTACCGGCAAGCCACAGGTGGATGCCAGCGATGGTGGAGTACATGCCAGCGACGTGGACCCAGTAGTTGGTATCGATGGCGATGCTGTAGGTGTTGATGGCGTTGATCACGATACACTTGCGCGTGTACAAGTACACGACGGCGACACACACGACAAACGCAGCACAGAGCAAGTGCATGCCCACGAGGAACAGCCACAACTTGAAAAAAGGCGACGCGCTCAGAACCACCACGGTGGGACTCGCATCGGATGAGTCGTGGTGGGCTTGGTCTTGGTCATCAGGTCCAGTTGTCGCTGCTGGAGGCGGCTCCACAGCATCCCCATCGCATGCAACAGCAGCGGTCGTCGGCGGCGCGATGGCAACGACGGCGTTGCTCTTCCTGGTGCAAAGCCCCATGGTGCGTGCACGACCACGCGACTATTTGTGTGCAAGACCACTCGAATGGATGAGCTAATCTACGCGCAGACACCAGCAATACGTGGTCTTCCAAGTGGTCATACGTGGTTCGCCTAAGTTTAGAATTGTACTGGTAGTACCATATCCATTCGTTGGTCAAAACCCTTTCTTTTGGTCAAAAATATATCGGATGCGTACAATCAGAGCAACCCCACAACGCCTAAAATGCCCGTTTGAGATATATACTGGCTAAGAAGACTTGTATCAATTTGCGCCAATTTCTTTAAGTCTGTCGGCGTACCGAAGAGTGTTGAGCGTGTGGTTGCAGCTCTCGGAGCACGGCGAGACTGTCGCGATCATGACGGTCTTGGAATTCGCACATAAAAAACTGTCATTTTCGCCATAAACACAAAAATCAGTTTTACACATGGTTTTGATCCCTTTTTTAGGTTTGAAACTCCCATAACGCACCTGTCGCGCAGCAACTGCGTGAGCTTGCTTTGCCGGAACGGGATATGGGTCGCGCCTCGGTCCAGCGCACGCACACACTCTTTCAGCGCCAGCAGACTCTTGTTGATCTCGGCGCCTTCCATTCGCGAGCTCTTCGAATCGCTCTGAGTATCACAGGCCCGTTCCGAGCCAGCCAGGTCGACCATGGACAGCCGTGCCAACACCGTATTTGTATCTCCCGCAACACCAGCAGAAGACGCAGAATAGATCGTCACGCGGAGCATCGCGTGGGAGCGGGACGAGTCGTCGTGGACCGCGTTGGCGCTGGTCGCACGGGCGTCTTCGCCGATCTTGATGAGCTCCATGAGCTCGTCGGCACTGGAGATGGCGATCTCTTTGAGTCCAAGCAATTGGACGACGCCGTCGCCGTCTTCCATGATTTGGACACGCGCTCTCCCACTCAACAAGTCGTTGACTTGGTTCATGTAGATTTCGTAAAAGCTCACGCCGACAGACACGCGGTGGGCGCCAAAGCCGTCGAGTCGACCAAAGAGATCACTGGCGGCGCTGCGGTAGATGGACTTCATGGTGTACGTCTTGCCGGAGCCCGTTTGGCCGTACGCAAACACAGTGAGACTCGTAGTGGCAGCTGCAGCGCCACCGGTTGCAGTAGCAGTGGTCAGAGGCTGCACGAGAAAAGGCAGCAGTGGCCCGACCGTGGCGCTGTAGATGGTGCTGTTGTCCTGCTCGTGGTCAAAGACGCCGTCAAAGTGGAACGCGTGGTTTTCGAGCGATTCAGAACAGTCCACTTTGAGCTTGGGCTCGTGGCACATGAGCTCTTTGCGAAGCGAGCCGACATGTGGCTGCTGCTGTGGCTTGGACGAACTTGGCCCAGCGGCTGCAAAGAGACAGGTGAGCACGTCGTACCCTTTGGCCTTGAGCTCTTTCTTGGCCAACGGGCGTTTGCGAACAAATACACTGAGCCTCTGGTTCGATGACACGGGTGGTACCAAGACGGGTGTCGTACTGGGTACACTCGCCTTTTGATGCGGTGGCAAGGCGTCTCGGTATTTCTGGATCAGGCGACGGAACTTGTACCCGACATCGTCACCGTGTTCCTTCAGCTCGGTCTCCATGCGTTGCTTCTCCTGAGCGTGGGCGTTGCGACGCTCTTTGCGTTTGCGTTCGATCTCGTTCAGCGCGTTTAACGTGGACGCGTTGGCGTTCTTTTTCACTTTCTTTTGCGTTTCCATTTGCTGCTTGAGCTGCTGCAGCTGCGTCGGTGGCTTTGGTGGGATATTCTTGAGAACGTGGGCCACCGCGTCCTCGTCTTCACGCCTGTCGTTGCGGTTATTCTGTTGTGGTGGTAGTGTGGGCTCCAAGGGCGCGAGGACCGTGGTGCTCTTGCGAAGGTCGGTCATGCTAGCCAGCGCCATGGGGATCGCGTCATCGCTCTCAAGGTGGCGCGGTGGAGGCAACAGCTTGGCCTCTCTGGATCGAAGTGGAGGGCGGCGCGGCTGTTGTTGGTGAACCGCGATCGGCGCTGGAGCGAGCGCTGGTTCGGGTGTGCGAGGGCGAAAGGCTGGCTTTACTGGAGAGCTCGCTCCGTTGGCTGGTTTGGCGATAACGGAAGCGCTTCGTGGTTTGGGTGGTAACACACGAGCGACCGGACTTGGCTCGGCTGGGTTGTCATCATCGTGGTCATGTCGGTCGTCACTTGCAGGTTGGAACTGCTGAAGCTGTTGTTGTGGCGGTGGCTTGGCCTGAGTCGTGGATGACTTGCGCTGTTTGGCAAATGGGTTACACAGCGCGCGTCCTTTCCATTTGTTGTTGGAAGCCGACCCATCGTCCTCGCTGTTGTCCAGATCGTTGGCAAAGCTGTTGTTATCAGCGCCTTCGTCGTCGTGGCTCGCTGATTTCTTCTTCCACGGTCGGAAATACACACCCTGTGTTGCCAGTGGCTCAACGACAACAACATGCGACGGGCTGCTGGTGTGCTTAGGCTCCGTGGCGGTCGAGTCACGGCCACGACTCGGTGGCTGCTCTTGCTGGCTGGATGTTTCATCGTCGTCGTGCTGGTTTGTGACAGCAGAAGAGGCCGCGGTCTCCACTCGAGTGCCGCGCTGCTGTCCAGCTTGTTCGTCTACAATCTGCTGAGGATATTGTGGCTGGTGCTGTTGGTGATAGCTGCTCTGTTGTCGATCGACTGTACTGGCTACGTGCGGTAGCCCTCGTTGCTCGTGTTCTTCCTCTTCACTTCGTGGCTCCAATGCTGCCATCTGTCGTCGCTCCTCTTCGATCCCGACGCCTCGTTGGGGCAGCCGCTTCATCGCGCCAAAATGCGACGTCTGGCGCTTCCACCCACCAGCACTCTCGCCATTCATAGAAGCTGCTGCGGTGGGATAGATACTGGTCGGTTGCAGTTGAGGGCTGCTTGTCATCACAGTCGAAGCAGCCCAAGGAGGCAAGGACGGCAGCGGCGGCGGACCGCGTTTTTCGTAGGACGTCCACTGGAAATCCCGCGCCGAGGCAGCGGTAGCAGCTCCATGTGACGCCATAGTCGCTGGCTGGCTTTGCTCTTTCTTCTTGCACCTGTAACCAGTTCCACCGCCAACGAGGAGAAGCGCGATGAGGTGATGGTGGCTTCGAGGGCGGACATGGGATGTGCGGGATGAGACAGAAATACATGCACTTCATGTAAGAAAACAATATATAGGCTGGATTTGTTTTATTTAGACAGTGGTCGCCGAAGAACTCTAACCACAATACTACTAGTAGTACTACGTAGTATCAGGCTGACAAAGGCGTCAGTGTGGGGTGGTAGTACGGAATAGCGGTACAGTCAACAGCAGTAGTAGTTGGCCGTAATCTGTAGTCGTTGCGTCCGCGATCTTCAGCGAATGCCAGATCCTGAAGGTGAGAGACCACGAATGCGAAAGTTTGATGAATCATATAATTCGCGATCTCAACGCTACTCTGTGTCCCAGCCAAGCGTCGACCTTCTGTCAGTCGTCCTGGATACTGCACTACTACTAGACTACTATAGAACGTATTATCTACCACAGCTCATACCGATACACATGCAATCAATCACACGACGGATATATTTCACGGATGGACCCACGCGTTGCTCTTCTTGCTTCCTCGTGGGGTCATGAAGACCGACGACGACATGGCCACGGACGACAACACCGACTTTAACGGCGCTACTAACGTCATGCTGCGTCTCTTGGAGCCGCGGTGGTGGCGTGGGGTGGACGACATGGATGACGAACTGCTGGTGAGGCAGTCGTGGCTGAGCGGTGTGTACGAAAACCGCGCGACCGACGAGACCTTGACCAGCTCACTGAGTTGACCCGTCGGTTCGTGGACGCCGCCGGTGCTCATGGAGATCTCATCCCGTGCGACTTCTGTCGCATTGGCCTTGTCCGCGACAGTGAGACACGGTACACAGACCCCCACGCGGTTCTCCACCAGCTGCTTGTCCGCCGACACATAGCACAGCTCGCGGCGCACGCGGCAGCTGGAACACACGGTGCGCGAGCAGATGGTGCAGGCTGACTTGGCGCCTTGGCGGGTCGAGTGCGAGTGGACCCCGCAGATCGCACAGTTGCTGGAATCACCAGGCTGGCTGTTGTTGTGACTACGGCTGTTGGTGATGCTGGCGATGCTGGTTTTTCTCTGGCTCTGAGGCTGAAGCTGGTTCGGATTAGTTGGATCGTTGGAATCCGATCCTGAGCGACGGCGCATGAGCCACGCGAGTTTCTTCATCTGCGCGACAAACATGAATCGACCCACCGAGACAAGCGCGTCGGCGGACGTGCGGATCACCAGTGGCGCGAGCAGTCGGTCGGGCCCATCGATGAAGGACTTCATGTACACCTCGGTCTTTTCCGGTGACGTTTTGCGCCACACGGAGCAAATTGAGATGTTGCCGCGCACGTAGGACGGTAGCGGCTGCGTGTACTTGAAATCGATCGAATGGAGCAGCTGGAAGCCGATCTCTTCGCCGTTGGAAAGCGTCTTGGTGCCCATGGACTCGACAAACACCATGTCGCGGTTCCGCGTCATCGCGCGGATATGGAGCGGCAACCCTTTCACGCCCCACTTGATGGTCATGGAGCGGAAGGGCTTCTCGGTTGTCGGCGCTTGGATCGTGTCCAGCACGGCGCAGTTCACAATTGTGTCCTTGACGTAGGCCGTCTTGACCCGCATCAAGTCGGTCGTGTGGTTGAGCATGCCGTACATGGCGTCGTCCAGCGTGCCCGTGACGGTCCCGACGGTCAACAGCACATTGAGCTGTTGCGGTTGGTGCTGGTCGTTTGTCTGAGTGCGACCGCCCGAGAACTTGTCGTGGTACACGCGCACGTCATCGCGTTCGCGCACCAGCGACCACCGCAATGGGTTGAGCGCCGACTTGTCGTTGTACAGAAACCGCTCGTACCCGTCCACGACTTCGCCTACGAGCTTCTTGGTGATGCGGCAAATCTCGCGCTTGTCGTTTGGCGTGAGCTCAAGCGGTGGGAACGGACTGATGTACTTGGGGGCCGCCATGTCGCACGTGGCAGCAGAAGAAGGTACGCAATGGGAAGGCTGGGCAACCGCGAATAAAGAAGTGAGCAGCCGAGTGTGGTCCTCCGTACCAGCGGCTCACGAACGAGTCGCTTGCGTCCGTGTGGCTTTGGTTGTTTACACCATGGAGACTTGTTTTCTTTCCGTCAACGGTGCTCCACCTTCTCGCATTGTTGCGGTGAACAGGTTGCCACAAAGCATGTGGTTTTCATCGTGTTGCTGAAAATGTAGCCATGTTTCTTGACCGTGACTCGCGTAAATCAGTACAATAGCGCAATCACTGACAGCATTCATGTACAATGCACTTAATTAAGCAAAACGGGATCTTTTTCAATTGGCTCATCTGCGCATTCTCTTTTGGCGTTTCTTTCCATGGACTGATACGAAGACGCACGGAATCAAGCCCATAAGTGAGTGACAGAGCGAGAGAGAGAAAGAGAGAGACAAAAGAAAACCATGTTACTCTATCCATCTTGTAACGCTTAGCACTGGAGCGCTGAAGGCGCAGCACTTTCGAGCTTCCGCATCGACCAAGATGCTGGGCAGAGGGTTTTTTACGACACAAGGCGTGATGTCCAGTTAGTGCAAGATGCAAGGTACAGTGCCTGGAAACGCTCTGATTCCATGGTGTTCAAGGTATCCAAGTGTGATGCACCGTGGCCGCACTGTACCATTCTAGTACCAAGGCCTCGTTAGGTTTTCCAGTGGTTATAGTGCGCGTCGCCCAGAATGACGGTAGCCGTCGAGTCGGAATGTGAACGTGGCTTTGTTTCGCCATGGGTGACAAGTCACCTTCCTCTTCCACTGTTTGGATCGTGGTCGATGACGGCAACGACTTGCGCACGCCATCTCAGTCATCGGCATCGTCGTACTCTTTCTCTCCCTTGTCTTCCTGCTGATGCTTGTGGTTTTGCTTGGCACGCCGCATGTACTGCGCGTCTTGAAGAGGACCTATGGTGGCTTCTTGCTTTTCACGCTGAGTGGCTTCATCAGTGGCGACGTCTGTAGCGTCCGCGCGGACCGCGATCGCGTGGCACGGGACACAGAAAGCAGCGCGCTGCTCGACCAGTCGGTCATCTGGTGCGATGGTGCACAGCTCCAGTTTGATACGGCATGTGGAGCACACAAAGCGGCTGCACACAGCGCAAGAAGCCTTGGCGGTGCGGCGGGTGGACTGCAGCGGGCAGACTTCACAGCCTCGCTGCTGCGTATCATGGCTTCCGGGCAGGCGGATGCTGTCCTGGTGGTTGTTGTTGTAGTGGCTACGGTTGCCTAGCACGGAGCCTTTGCAGCGCATGAGCCACAGAAGTTTCTTCATCTGTGCACAGTGGATCGATCGGCCGATTGAGACAAGTCGCTCGCATTTTGAGCGAATGAGCGTCGAGGCGAGGAGCGAGTTGTCACCGGCTGCCACGACGGCCTGTGCGTAGACTTGGACACGGTCTTGTGAGTGCTGCCGCCAGATCCAGCACACGGAAACGCCACCACGCGTGTAGCTGGCGAGCGGTGGTGTCTGTGGTAACTCGACGGAATGCACGAGCTGGAACCCGATGGTCTCGCCATTCGAGAGCACGCGTGTGCCAGTGTACTCGACCACGACGAGGTCCCGCTTCTTGGAGAGCGCACGGGCATGGAGAGGCAGCGCCGTGACCAACCACTTGATGGCCACACAACGGAACGGTTTGGCCGCAGTTGGCGACTGGAGACGAGCGAGCACAGCGCTGTTGGTCACGTGGCTCTTGGTGTAGGCAGCGTGGAGCCGCGTGGCCTGCGTCGTCGCGGCCAGCGCGCCGTACAAGACGTCGTCCAACCCGCCGACAAGCGTGCCCACCGCCACCAGTCGGTGCTCAGCACGGCGACGTTGGTACACTCGGACGTCGTCTTTTTCGCGGACAACAGACCAGTTGGCGGCGTTGATTTTGCTGTTTTGCTGCCACAAAAAGTGCTCATACGCACTGACGGTCTCTTGGATCTTGGCCTTGGCCAGTGACTTGAGATCCGCTTGCTCGTTTGGCGTGAGATGAATCTTGCCAAACGGACTGCGGAAATGAGCCAGTGGCATGATGGCTGAGATGTGCACCAGTGATATGCAAATGAGCTATGGCGAGAGAGAGAGAAACGAACGAAAGCGACTGTGGACTCCAAGGGCTGTAGCACTTGTGGACTCGTATCTGATCGCGGCCTTGGCATCAACAACGCAACTCGCTGCACGATTGGTCGATTGGCACTTGGGTAAGATCGTCTCTTCACACAGTCGAAGTGCGCGCCGTCTTTCGGTTTGGGTGGGTGATGAAAAATCAGCAAATGGTGGACGTCAACATGTAGCCATCTTCAACATACGGTATCTATGGTGGTATTTCAGTGCATCATTATATTGGTAGCATAAAAATCGGGTAGGTTGCACTTCAATATACTGATATAAGTATCCAAATTCCTGGCGGAAAGATCTTGCACTCCGCACACAATCAATCGCAGCCGCACAGAGAAATATTCCATCCATGGATGCTCGAATGCGGACATCAACCAGTGACTGAGACTGCGGATGGAAGCAAATGTTGCGCATGCTGTGGTGGTCGACGCCAAGACAGTGCGATCTTCCAACTTTGATCATCAAGCTGTTGATTGAACGTCTGCTTCCGGTACTGTAGCGAAACCTTCCATTGACTGTGAATCTGCCAGTGGCAGCCGATTCACATTCTTGACGGCACCTATCCAGATACGTGTTACGGTAGGTATATTGCAGTACTACTACCATTTCTGCAGCTGGACGTATTATAATACTACCGGTACGGATACTACTACACTGTACTTGGAACTCACATCGACCATGCACACAAATGGCTGCAGATACTTGGTTTCGCTCACGCTCACGTGGACGAGTTGAAGCTGGGTTTGGACGAGCTGTGGCTCATGTACGTGTCCTGCGTCCGCTCACTGGATGTGGAGCTGGAGAGCGAGTCGTGTCTGCGTCCGTACTGTGGCTGCGTCGCCGACGACGAGGACGAAGACGATGACCACACGGATGGTGACGGCTTGACGACCTCGCCGTCGCGTCGTTGCTTGCGCTGCGGGACCTCTTCGCGTGCGAGTTCCTGCGCGTTGGTGCGCATCGCGACGGTGAGACACGGCAAACAAAACACCACGGCTTTTGTCTCGACCATATCGTCCGAGCCGATACCCATCGTCCACAAGTCTCTCTTGACACAGCACTTGGCACACACTGTGATGTCACAGACCACACAACTGAGCTTGGCCTTGGTCGTGCAGACCTGGCAGCGTCCAGATGATGCGGCGCTGTCACCATTGGGTCTCTTCCTGTCTGGATGGATGGGCAGTTGGCCTCGCAGCAGCCACGAAAGCTTTTTCATTTGGGCGACGTGCATGTGGCGCCAGACAGAGATCAGCGACTCGGCGGTCGCCTTGACCGTCGACGACGCGAGAAGCCGGTCGGGTGGCTCGACAAAGGTCTTGACAAAGACTTCGACGCTGTCGGGCGTTTGCTGGCGCCAGATCGTGCACATGGAGACGCTGGCACGGACGTAGATGGGCAGAGGCCTTGTCTCGGGCAAGTGGTCGATCGAGTGCATGAGGTGGAAGCCCATGCGCTCGCCACTGGACAGAGTGTGAATGCCCGTGGCTTCGACCACGACCAAGTCGCGGGGTTTCATGAGCGCGCGCATGGCCAGCGGGACGGTCTTGACAAACCACTTGACGGTCACGGAGCGGAACGGTTTGTCGCTCTTTGGCGCTTGCACCGTGGCCAACACGGCGCAGTTGCTGAGCGTATTGTCTTGCAAGTAGGCGGCGTTGAGGCGCATGGCGTCCGTCGAGCGGTTCACGACCCCGTACATGGCATCGTCCAGCGAGCCCACGACCGAGCCGACGGTCATCAAGACTTCCAGGTCGCGGTTGTCCCCCGCGTCGCCCGCTGTTTTCCCACGGCGCTCGTGGTACACTTGGACATCGTCTCCGGTCTTGATGCACGCCCACCGCGACGGGTTGAGCACGCGGTTGTCGTGCCATGCAAACTTCTCGTAGGACGCGACGACCTCGCTTAACACTCTCTTGGAGATGCGGCACAATTCCTTCTTGTCGTCATAGCCGAGATCGATCGGCAGGAATGGACTGCGGTACTTGGCGGCCGCCATCGTGGATGCAAGAATGAACTGTTGTGTTGCACTACTGGCACGACACGGCGGTCAGTAAAACAGATAGGTAGGTGACCCCATGACGGATGGGTGTACGAGCTGTACAGTACAGCAGCCTCGAAGAATCAAGAAGAACCGAGGAACGGAGCAGCGAGAGATACGGTGACACGCGCGCAGCCGCTCGCGACTGGCCCACCCAGTCATACAGTGTACGGTACCCTACTGTACACTGCACCGTGTCCGGACAATCCCAGCAAATCGCTCAACGACTAACGACTGTCGTCAAGCCATTTTTGCTGCGCGATGCATGTCGTCGTGAGGACAGTGTACAGCGCGTTGGTGGCGACTGTTGTCCTTTTTTTTCGAGCACGTGTCCACTTGGAAGTCCAGAAAAACCAAGGAATGAATGTATCCAGCGAAATAACTTAGTACAGTAGGTAGCATCAACATGTTGGTACAAAACCGTTAAACAAAATTAAAGAACCCTAATTTATGGGAATTCAGCCGTTATTTTTCTGTGGTTTCAACAATGAGTCAAAGCGACTTTCCCACGGCCTCATTCCGCGAACACTCTATGGAAATCATCAAGATCAACATGAGATTATTGTCGTTCCAGGACTCCGGATGATGTGTGGCCAGAACTGGCCACACATCCCGTGCTGGCCTTTCTTGCTGCTTGCATTGTCGTGGGTGGTGGCGTGGTGACCACCGATGCCGACGACGACGACGACGTGCTGAGGCTTCGGCGCGAGACACCGCGATCGCTGGTCACGGGGAACGACTCCTTCGCGTGGCCCATGACCTGGATGAGCTCACTGAGCGTAGCCGGAGGCACTCTGTCAACTGGCACTTCGTCTCGCGCCACGTCGCCGGCGTCGGCACGCACGGCGACTGTCAAACATGGCACGCAGAAGGACACGCGCTGCTGGACAAGCTGCCGCACCGACGAAATCCAGCAAAGTTCTCGCTTGACGCGGCAGCTGGAGCACACACTTCTGGTGCAAATGGAGCACATGGACTTGGTGCCTTTGCGCGCCGACTGGGACTGTGTGCCACACACAGCACAGCAGCCTCCGCCGTCAATGGAGAACCGGTGGTAGTTGTTACCGGTTGTAGAATGAGGGCTCTTGCACGAGGCCTCGAGAAGTGGCGTCTTCCGGTTCATGGACCACGACAATTTCTTCATCTGTGCGCAGTGCATGTACCTCCACGGAGACACGAGCGCCTCGGCCGTCGAGCGCACGACAAGCGGCGCGAGGATGCGGTCAGGCACTTCCACGTACGACTTCATGTACACTTGCACTCGCTCTTTGGATAGCTGTCTCCAAATGGAGCAAATCGACATTTCCACACGCGTGTAGGCCGCCAATGGCGGTGTCTGTGGGAAGCGCACCGCGTGCAGCAATTGGAACCCGATGGTCTCGCCATTCGAGAGCCTTTTTATGCCCGTGGCTTCCACGTACACGACGTCACGGTGCTTGGAGATGGCGCGCGCGGCGAGCGGCACTTTTTTCACGAGCCATTTGACTGTCACCGACTGAAACGGCTTGTCGCGCTTGGGCTCTTGGATGGTCGCCAACACGGCGCAGTTCATCAGCGCGTCTTCCACGTACGCGGTCTTGAGGCGCATGGCCTCGGTCGTGTGGTTGAGCACGCCGTACATGGCGTCGTTCAAAGAGCCAAGCACCGTGCCCACCGTCAGCAGCACATTCAGCTCTTTATCGTCCGTGCCGGCGCCGGGCCGCTTGTCGTGGTACACGCGCACGTCCTCCTTTTCGCGGATTTCTGCCCATTGCGACGGATCTAGGTGCTCGTGGTCGGTCCACAAGTGCTCTTCGTAGTCTTCGATCATCTCCCGCACCAGCCGCTTGGCAGTACGACACAGATCTTTCTTCTCATCGAGCGACAGCGTGAGTCGTGACGCGAAGGGACTGGCATACTTTGGCGTCGCCATTTTTGGAAGAATGTGTGTGGAGTTGCGAGCGCGCGTGGAAGGTGAATGGACGAGTGGAGTGGTGTGGTGTTTTGCTTTCTTCACAGTGAACTGGCCATTGCTGACAGACCAAATTGGACTCCCCACAAGGCGAGGACACCTGGTCACCAGGATCCACAAGCTTCTGTACACGAGGTGCTTGAGCGAGAGAAACGATTGCAAGCACTGTGTGAACAGTACTGTACCGTAAAGCAAGATACGGGTCCAGCAGGGACTGACTCTATGGCCCACGGAACGATTCGCGCTTGTGTCTTTGGTGGAAATCCGTCGAAAATGTAGCCATCAGAAAGGAGCTTATTTGGGCATCAATATCCGAATTAAGTGGATTGACCCACTTTGTAGCTTGAGCCGGTATGGTATCTACTGATTTAGCACTCAAACTGCGGCGTCAACTGTCCCGAGTTTGCCCCTCATCCCCATCAGCTCTTCGCTCGATTTCCTCGCTTCAGGTTCAGATTGTGTACAGCGTGAACCAACGTGGCTCATGCTGCCTTGCTCCAAGACAGTGACTCACTGCGGTCCAGTGTGCATTCAGGGTCATGAATCATCATGGGTCTCATCACCATTTTTCTTCCATGATAGTCCAGCAGAGCACTGTCCCGTTTTCTTTCTGTGGAACCGTCATTCAGTCCGTAATTTGGACCGATCTTTGGGTCCATATTTGCAGTTATGGGAAACTCTGAAACGCCACAGCAACTTTCAACTTCAAAAAAAAAAAAAAAAAAAATGGCTCAACCGCAACACGATGAAGACCGGTTTCCGGCGATCGCGCGCGCGTCTCAGCGCTTCCTTGAGCGAACAAAGCGCTGTTACAGCGCAGCGCCGCATCGCCATGTCCAAGACGCTGTTGGTCATGGTCAGCTGAAAAAACCAGTGCAGCGATACAAGTGCCCAATCGTAGCAAACGGCGAGCCGACGTCTTCAGATTTTGTGGTGCAGTGGATGGCACGCTTTGGAAAAGAACTCGACCAGGATCTTGAACTCGTTGGTCGTGACATTGACCTGATTCACACAAGAGTCGCGCAGGACTATGCGGCTCTTGCGGAGTCGGTGGATGCATTCACAGCGGCGTTGGTACGCGGACAACCGCGTATCCAAACCAGCAGCAGCCACGTCGCCCCCATCATGGCCATGGGGAAACTGTTGAAGAAGGGCAAGTCACCTGCTGCTATTGTGCTTGTCGCCCACCGCAGGAGGCCACGCGTGGCTGTGCGAGTGACAGCTGCGTCACAGAGAAAAATGACTTCGCCAGACAAACAGGATCTGCTAGCAACGGGGGCCAGTCGAGCTGCTCGATTGGCCAAAGAGACAGTGAGCGCAATCACTCTCCAGCGCGCGGCAAGGACGTTTCTGTATCGGTCCTTGTACATGGGCGGGCCCTCCCAACTAGCAGTCGCGGTGGCGCTTCGAAGACAGTGGGAGCGCAAGCGGTGGTTACGTCGATGGCGCGTGCTAGTGCTCCAAGCACACAGAATGAGGCGGAAGATGGGACGGATCGAAGCGAGAAGCTCACAGGATATGAGCGAGCGGTGCCATGCCAGAGCACAACAAGTGATCAAGGTCGATGGGAAATTTGGCCAAGCAAAGGAGTATTATCGACTCAAACTACTGGGTGTTGTGTGGCTGGCGTGGCTCCGTTCTGTCGCTTGTCGCTCCAGAGATGAGGTCGAGTCTTCCATCTACAAGAACGGTGGATCAAGTTAATGAGCTTAGTGGAATGCCAGACGCTCTGTCAATATGGAAATGGGTGCAATAGTTGGCCAGTCAGAATATGGCTCCATCTCTGCGGTGTGGCAAAAGCGATGTCGCCGGACAAGGCAGAACCTTTCTTACCGCCATGACGGAGCAGCCAGCGAGGCCAACTGCTCGTCGGACGACAAGCCAACGACGCTCTTCACCACGCAATACACGGACAATATGCGTGATTAAGAACAGACCGACGAAAAACAAAGGAGAACAACAAACGTCCGCCATGTCGTCACGCTTGTCCCATCATCAAGGCGAGTCGGTCCAGCGTCCAAGCTCCAGCGAAGACAGGCAGTCCACATGGTGTTGGATCGGTTCCGTCAAACAAAATACGCGTGGCCACAAACAAAGAGACCATAAACACCGCCCACGAAAGAAAAGCCTCACAAAAGAAAGAGAGAGCAGCGACAACGAGACGGCGAGGGACACACTGTAGAGACGATCGGAGCGAGAGCAAAAACCGAAACCAGCGGCAAATCCACGGCAAACACGACTTGGTAGCAAAACACGCCGTCCTCCCCAACATTTCTTTCCTTTTTTGTTCATTTTCTCCCAGGAACACTCAGAAAAACACCCCACGGCACACCCACAGCAGCAAAGCCAAAAGGAAAGAAAGGGGCGAGCAAACAACTCCCAACTTTACTGTGGGTTGTAACCGAATACAGCCGTGGCGTCCTGATATGCTCTGGGGGTCACCAGCATCTTTTCCACAGAAAATGGAGAGAGATGCTACCTTGTCTAGGGTTAGAGGCAGCCCATCAGACTGCCATGGTGAATCAAACGGACGACGCGCCGACCACCAAGAAGCGAACACCGCTGCGAGTCCACCGCCTGCTCCAATTAGACGCCCCACGACTCGTTTCGCCTCACTGTCCACACGCGCTTGATGCCCGCGTCGCTCTCTCTCTCTCTCTCTCGCCAGTTTTTCCTCCCATTGTTCAGGTATCCACGCTCCCAAAGCAAAACCACACGGGTCGCAACTTCACCAACACTCACGCAGACCATCCCCACCGTCGCTTTGGAAACGTTGGTCTTTCCTCCCACTCTCGGGATGCGCGACAAACACGTGGACACCCGTTGTGGGGTCTCCGCCATCTCGCGCGCCGCTCCGCACGCGTCCGGGAGCTTTTCATCATCAGCCAAACTGATCACCAACAGAGAGCGCGGGAAAAAAATTGAAATGGGTCCGCAAGATAGTGTGCACCACATAAATGTTGATCAAAAATATGTGGTCCACCGTATTTTCGCTTGAAGCCAAATGACTGTTTGGTCAATCAATGGAGCTCATTCACCTCTAGCACTCGATATTCAGAAAACAGGCGACTTCCATCCCAACACCATGACTCAGCGATTCACCTCCTAATCCCGATATTTGTCTCCATTGGATGCTGCCAATCCATATCCGATCTAACAGGGAGCTCCCGCGCCGCTTCATGGCCGTCAGCGTCCGTCGATACGAGCAATCCGGATATGATGGGACGGCAAAAAGGAAGACTTCTTTCGTCCAGCTGCCAGTGACATTGGCACACGAGCAGCCACCAAGAAGCACTTCGTCCAAAGCGTCATTCCCTGCAGTCTCTCGGACCAAGCAGCTCCGTAGGTAGCTAGCTCCTCATGGCAAAGAATCCCTCGGCAAGCGGCAAGCCCAGCGAGCGGTCGTCGCTCATGGCGACCGACAGCAAAGACCGCTCGTTCTCAATGGATATCGAGCAGCCACCGTCCGCCGTCCGCAACTCCAACTGGCTGGTTGCGCGAATGCGGTGGGCTGCGCGCCAAGGCTACTGCTCCTGGGGGCTGCTGGCCACACTGCTGTGGTGCGTCTTCGCCGGTCTCTACTGGTACGATCGCGCGCACGGCGTCACGATCGGTACCGCGAGTGTTGGGCCAGCATTGCCGCTCACGGTGGTCCCAAACCCACGCTTCATTGTGAGCTACGCGTCGGGCGTCCACAGCAGCGACAGTGGCCCTATCACCGGCCGCTTGATGCTTTGCATCGCCAAGAAGCACGCCGTCCAAGATCCGTTTGGTGACGACCAGCCGCGCTTTCTTGTCGGTGATTCCGCCGACACCCAGCAGCTTTTCGCTGTGGACGTGTGGGATTTCCACCCACAGAACGAGTCGCGCGTCGTGAACGCCAGCCACGGCCAAGGCTACCCGGTGCTCTCGCTTCTGGATGTGCCCGCCGACGACTACTGGATCCAGGCCGTGCTGCAGCCGTACGTGTTCTACAACCGCTCCGACGGACGCACACTGTGGCTGCCGTCCATGGACACGTTTGAGACAAACGACGGCGTGCTTGCGTCGCCTGGCACGATCTTCAGCCGTCCACAACTTGTCACTTTCCAGGCGAATGGCGACTTTTCCATGGCCATCCAAATGGACCAAATCGAACTGCCACGAGCGCCACTGGACGCCGACATGCCAGCGTACGACCCACAACAACTGCTGCGCCACGTGCGCTTCCGTAGCGAACGCCTTTCCCAATTTTGGGGCACGGACGTGTTCTTGAAGGCGTGGATCTTGCTGCCGTACAAGTTTTTCGACCCGTCCACTTCCCATATCAAGTACCCGCTGTTCATCTACCAGTCCCACTACAACAACGATTTTGAGTTTGACTTTTCCGCCACCAAACCCACGAATAACACATCGGTAAACGATTTGTATGGGTTTTACTTGTACAACAACTGGACGTCGGGCGCCTCGGACTCGGCCTTTTACAAAAAGCGGGGCATCATCGTGCAGCTGCAGCACGCCAACCCGTACTACGACGACTCGTACGCAGTCAACAGCGCCAATATTGGACCCTACGGCGACGCCATCATCTACGAATTCATCCCTCATATCGAGCAGCAGTTCCGCGGCATCGGTGAAGGCTGGGGCCGCACCATGTACGGAGGCTCCACCGGTGGATGGGAGTCGCTCGCGGTACAAGTGTTTTATCCAGATGAGTACAACGGGTGCTGGTCGTTTTGTCCAGATTCGTTTGATTTCCGGAAATTCCAGATCGTGGATTTACTGGACGACCCCAACGCGTACTACGTCAAAGGCGACTGGACCAAGAAAAACCGCGGCGCCTCGCGGGACTACTTGGGCCATATCCGTGAAACCATGGAGCAAGAAAACCACCACGAGATGGTGCTGGGCTCGCGAGGCCGCTCGGGCGGCCAGTGGGACGCCTGGCAGGCCGTGTACTCGCCTGTGAATGAGTCGGACGGGTACCCAGCGGCGATTTGGGATAAACTGACCGGTGAGATCAACAAAGACGTGGTCTCGTACTGGGAGGCGCACTACGACGTGCGAGTCAAGCTGCAACGCGAGTGGGAAGCCAAGGGGCTCGGCAACAAGCTCGTGAACAAGCTCCACGTCTACGTGGGCGTGCTGGACAGCTACTACTTGAACGATGGCGTCTACGATTTGGACGATTTTTTGAAAACCACGACCCACCCGTACTACAATGGCTCGATCGAGTACGGCGTCCACGATGGCAAAGGGTACGAACACTGCTGGACTGGCAGCTTTGACGAGACGCTCAACATGGCCTGGAACACGCTCAACCAGCGGATCATCCCGCAAATGGTCGACCATATTCTGCAAACCGCGCCGTCCAATTCGTCCTTCGAGTTTGCCTCATACTAACTGTATACTACGTAGTATAGGATATTAATAACGAGTATTCTCAGAAAATCGTCATTTACAGTTAGCAAAACTATTCATATACAGTATCATACGAAGTACTGGAGAGCACAACGTTGTTTTGCTTTGTGAGAGCTCACACTTCTGCCAGGTCCTAACGCGGCGGTGCACGCGATGATATGGCTTCTATTGTCCCCAGCGCTTCCACTGGTAAACTCAATACAAGCAGGTTGTGTAAATATTTGCAATACAAAAATGCGCAATGACAGATGGGTTGTGTGAGGCAAAGTTGGGAACAATACAAATATTATACTTCGAAGTATATATTTATTGACAAAGATAAATATATATTTTTATTTGTTTGCAAAATTTAAAGTACCATATTTGTCAAAACTGGATGGTGCGTTGCTTCTTGTTCTTCGTGGTCGTACCGATAGCTTGGCTGACGGCATGTGCGTCCCAAAGGTCGTTTGTTGCACTCGAGAAACAAAAGATGCTCCAACGTCAACGGGTACATGGCATGGCGACGTTCTGTGAGAACTAGACCCGTCCGTGAAAAGAAGCGCTCCACCACATTCGAGGTCGCTGGAATCCATCGCAAATCGATATAGCCGGAACCCGTCTGCGCCTTGCCTTTTTGTAGAAGTTCGTCCGCAAAGGACAGTCTTTCTTCTTGCTGCACGTCTGTATCTGCTTTTCGCTTCAAACCAACCAAGGCACTTTTTTCGCCGGTTGTGAACTTTTTTCTTTTCCATTGATCACTTCCACGATGCCTGTCTCAAAATCGGGTGATTTTAACACGCTGGTGGTGGTTTCGCCTGCTGGAAGGCAGGCAACCAAGTGGTGCTTGGCCGCAGGAAATGCCTTGATGACACCGTCAAAGAGCGTTCGCACTTCTGCAAGAGAAAGCGCACCATTCGCATTATGGGGTTTCGAGCCCTTCTTCTTCTTGGGCTCTGCACTCCCTGGGTCGTGCTCATCCATGTCGCACTGCAGGCGTTTGCTGATGCTTTCGAGGTCCTTGAGATCCGCCAAGACCTTGGTGAGCGTCAGCACTTCGCTCGCGGTTGGGAACACCGCTGCGACACTTGGGTCCTGGACGTTCACGAACGGTTTGATGGCAAACCAACGCTGCACCATCGCGAATGTGCTGCTCCAGCGTCCAAGTCGTCGAGACGAGCCCGGTTTTTTATGGTGACAAGAACACCCATGAGGTGGTTGATCTTTTTTAGCAGATCCTCGTCTGGCTCGAGAATCCTGGCAACAGCAAGCTACAAACGATGGCTGGCACAGCCTATCATAGGCACCCACGCATCCTTGGAGAACTTGCCGTTCCCTGACGCATCGTCGCAGACCACAAAACAAAGGCGAGAAGCGTCGAGGCCGTTGCGACCGAGGACGCCGTCAAAATACTCGACAAATGCGCGCGCATCCATTTTGGTCTCGTACGCAAGTGGAGCAAAGGAGAGTAGATACTTGCTTGCTTGCGTGCGCCAGAGACGGAGTCACCGCGATCACCCCTCACGTAGTGTGCTCCCGCCTTCGTCCAAGCATCAAACAGAAGCCCAAATGGCTTGTCTTAAAAGCGAAGGTGGATGCACCATGAGCTGCATTTCACCAAGTTTGGTGGTCTTGATCGTCAATTTGACGGTGGGGTGGCAAGTACCGTCCGCGTCTATTGTAATTCCCACAGTAAATGTCGTTTTGTGATTCCATCGCCGCTGCGTCGCCATTTTCGAGTATTCCCCACGGTAGCGATTGCCAAGTGCTCCGAGCGAGGTTTCAACAAGCGCCGTTTTGTCATCGCCCCCGAGCTGCAAAATGATATCGACGGCTACCGCGCATAGTATACACCCTACGGCATGGGTTTTACCAAGTTTGGTGACGTCCGAGTTCGAATTGACGTTTCTATAGTCGATTATAGTCCGCCGCAGATGCAGCACCCACACTAGGGTTAGGGTTTAGGGGCCCTAAACAGGTTTCCGCTTCTATTACTTTCCGAGCCAAATGGGTGCGGCGGATTGAGTGCGCTGAGCGGAGACAATTTTGGCTCGGGAATCCCTAATGATCGCACTATTAGGCATCCCGAGCCTAATCTTGACTTTTGTACGACAAAATTTTGGGAGACCCTAGCAAACCCCAGATGTTAGCCAATACATATGCTACAA
>JAADWJ010000215.1:0-33324 GCA_023336165.1 Pythium monospermum
ATGATGGGGATTTTGTTGTTCCCATTTTAAAATAATGGGGATTTTGTCGTTGCTTCACCATGCTGCGAAATACAGTTCATATGACAGCACATGCCCACGCACCATGTTCCCCAGTACCAACGCTGAGAGACCTACGCGTGCTAGTTTCCCTTAATCGTACTTATCAGAATCACGACAGTACCGAACTTAACCGGTATGAAATCGGTTGAGAAACCGAAAATCTTGGAAAAAAAATTGAACAGAACGGAACGTCGCGCGCGCCAAATGAAGGCATCGCGCTGAAGATAAGGTCACGTCACTTCAAGTGGCAAAGGCGGCGCGGAACAACAACTGGTACCAAAAGCAATGGAGCCAGCGATGGATGCATTCACAGGAAGAGCGGTGCCGCTCGAGATGGGCCAAGTGCGGTTTGGTGGCTCGGGACGGCCCGTGACCATCCACAACTCCTCATCAAATCACAGTCTTGGTGATGCTGTGAATGGTCTGGAAGGAGCTGGTGAGCGAAGCAGCTAGTATAAATGGATACTTTGGAGTCGTGTTGTGGGTGTTGAAGACTGTTGTGTGATATGATACGATGATAGAGCGACGGCAACAACCATGCGTGGTGCTTGAGCCACAGCCTCGAAGCCCATTTGGTCGCAAGCTTGAGACGTCGGTGGTGAGTAGAGTAGATTACACACAAGCGACGCATGTCCGGGCAAGAACCCTGAGGACGGAGGGGCGGGAGTGCTTACCATAATGGCGTTGTATTGTAGAGTGTTTCGTTATCATCCGAAGAGTCCAATTCAACCCGCTTCCACGTCCAGAAGACCACGGTGGTGACTCACCAGGTCCGTGTTCACACGACGCACCATTCGCGGCGCACACCGCTGACCGCTGCGGCGCGCCAACGAGAAGCCGCTCATCCTGCATCGCGACCGTCCGTAGCCGCTCCACCAACAGTAGCAGAAGAAGAAAACGATGAAAAAGAAGCAACGCGTCCTTCTGAGACTGCACACCCCACAACCAAGAAACGACCCAACGCAAGTGTCCATAGCACCTCTAACATCCACCATGTGACAGCACGAAAGACCAAAGCACCACGGACTGTACGGGAACCAAATGATGATATGGTTTCCGGTGGTGAGACACCTCGAGGTGCTACCGTGCAGCAGATATCAGCGACAGCTCCTCCGTACGGCAACGTCGCACCAAGAGACATGGCGCTGTTCACGCACAAGGTGCCATCACCATCCAACCGCCAAGGCAAGGCGGACGTGTCTTTCCACGAGCACGTACGCTTGCAAGGCCATGCCAATGACCATGTCACAGGCACTGTTGCTGCTGTTGTTGTTGGTTCAGCTGCTGCAATTGAAGGTGACGAAGAAGAACAACAACAACCCGAGACTCGATCCGGTTGGCGTGACGTCGACGATTCCATCGACTATATCTACGAAGATCCATCCATTGACGTCGTGCAACTGCAGCTGCTTCTCCACGGACACCGCACTAGTGGCGTCAAACGCAAGGCATTGGAACGGGAACGTCTCCACATCGCGGCAGCTGAGGTCCACAAGCAACAGCAAAGCAATGCGCACCACATGGAAGAACTTCAGCGACGGAAATCCAACATTTTGAAGCTCTCCGAGCAAATACGAAGCCGGAACAAGCCTTCTGCGGCCAAAAACGCTGCACCAATGACAGCAGTTGCGTCGTCGTCCGTCCGTCATGCACGGATCCCAGCTCCGCCAGCGCGAAAGCCGCCCGTGCCGCGACTGAGTCAACTTGATGCCAAGCCAACTAAACCGCCGAAAGAACCGAAACAAAAGACGGTGAAGAAAACGAGCAAAACGGCAGGACTTCCAACTGCGAATCATCTTCCGGAAGGCAAGCAAAAGCAGAAGCGTGCGGTGGACGAGCAAGATGATGATGGAGCCAGTGACGGCGACAGCGACCGTGATGGTAACCGTGACGGTGGCAGTGACGGTAGCGGTGATGGTGATCACCATCCAGATGGCCGTGCATCTGATTCCATTCTACTTGGCCAAGCAGCGACCGAGATGCCCGCCAATACCAACATGGCCAAGCATGAGAAGCCCGTGGCATCCGCCCGTTCAGCCACCAAGAAGCGGAAACCAAACAAACCAAGCAGCGCTTCTGCAGGGAAGACGACGACCACCACCACCACCTCGTCTTCTTCAACTGAAGAAAAGCTTCAGCGCCGTGCACTTGCACGCGAGTACATGCAAATCCAAAAGCAGTCGCGCCATATTGTCAAGGCCAAGATGGACGAACAAAAACGAATGGAAGAACAAAAACGAAAACTGGAGCTGCAGCGACTGGAGTTTGTTCGCATGCGCGAGTTGGAAGAAGCGAAACGACGGCGCATCAAGCAAAAGCAGCGCGACCGCGTGGCCTTGCAACACAAGCTGATCGAAACCAAAGCCAACGAACAAGAACAAGATTTGTTGCTGCTCCACGCTCAAGTCGATTTGTCCGTGGGTGCGGAGAGGACGCGAGCTGCTCCTTTGGATGCTGAGAACCAGAGCTTCCGAGGGAACCAGCCAGCAGCCAGCGGCAAGGCCAAGCAGTCCACAGAAACCGACACCTTCCAATGGCCAGGTAGCGACCATGACTCAATATCTCCACGTGACCATGAGAGCGGCATGAACAAAGAAGACAGCACAACCAATGTGGCTGCTGCTCCGTCGTCGTCGGATCCAAGAATTGCCAAGCTGTTGGCGTTAGGCGAGCGGACAAAGATGCTCACAGAGAAATTGCAGTCGCTTTCGAGAAGCAGCCGCGTCAAGGCGTCGATACAGGCGATGGAAGCGATGGAAAAAGAGTCGTCGCGGCCTCATGATGGCGAAGACGATGATGATGACGTGGCGTCTCGTGATGTTGTTGACGAAGAGGAAGAGGAAGAGGAAGGAGAGCAAGGCGACGGCCACAGCCGCAGTCGCAGTGGGTCCGACTCTGAGTTTGACGACGACGAAGAAGACGACGAAGAAGAGGAGGAGGACGATGACGACGACGATGGCAAAAGAAGTGTCAGAAAGAACAGCTTACGGAATGATCGGGGTTTCCCAAGTATGACACGAATCCAACGCGAACGTGCTGCTGCTGCTGCCTTTGAGACGGCAAATGCGTACGGATTCGGTAACGCAGAAGACGAGTTTGACTTTGCGTCGGTTGGTGTGCAAAGCATCCGCGTCATGTGGCCGGATGACAATGAAGGCGCCGGCAATGACTGTCGTGGCAGCGATGCAGATGGGCCACAAAGCAGTCGATTTGAGGTGTTGCCTTCCTCCTCTTCCTCTTCACCACCGTCACGCTCGTCGTCCTCTTCATCTCCATCATCCACATCGCCACGTCGCAAGACCGATCGATGGCTTGACAGCCATGCCTCCAGCCAGCATTCATCGGCTTCTTCTCCTAAACTTCTCGAGGAATCGGTTGGCGGATACACACAGCGACTGCTGGATCGGTCTCAGCGCTCTCGTGGCCAATCTCGCGACGATGAGACGCATGCGATCAACCAGGGGTTTGTACATTCCAACGGCAGGTTGTCCCAGACAGTAGCAGCATCGCAAGGAGGAGAGGGAGATCATCTCAGGACAGCGACGTGGCTGGGCGGCGACGCATCACCAGTTGTATCTAGGAGGCAGCAACAACACGTCGGCCATTCCAAGCAGCGACAACAACATGCCAGTTCGGATGCCGAGCTGCTTCGCCTCATCCGCGAATCAGATGACAATCTAAGTGTGATCGACAAAGAAGCCAAGCGACGATTCCGGCTTCAGCAAGAACGTTTGCGCCAACGACGCGATGAACAAGACCGCATCGAAGAGGAGAAGCTGCGAGCGAGGCTGCGTGTCGTCGAACCTGCTACCGTGGGTGCTGCACAAAGAGACACAGCAGACACTGGCCACGACAGCGTGGACCACAAGCATCAGCAGCAGCCACATGAGGCAGCGACAGCTGGAACTGTTCACATTGAAAGACTGGAATCGATTTTACAGGCCGTCGCGGAAGAATCTTCTGCTGATGATGGCGACGCAATGGAGGAGAAGGACGCTGGTTCTGACAGCGAGCCGCATGCCAACAAACATCAGCCACCACCCGTGGTCTCGTTCTGGAACAGCCAGCTATCTGCTTCTCGTGGGCCACTGGACACGCAGCAACCACGCGAGACTCCTCGTCCCGCTCATCGCTCTCGCCATGTAGAGATCGACCGACGCGATCTCCAACAGCAACGGGTTCGCCAACTGGAACGGGAAGATGAAGAAGATCAAGATGAGCAAGACGAAAGCAGCGAACGGATGCGATTGCTCTCCCCGCAGACGCTTGGCAAACGGTTGATCGCGGCTGTGGAGTACCACGAAGCGATCCACGATGCCCACCTGCAGTTGACAACGATGGAAAAGACCCAGGCGCTGGAGCAAGTCCAGCAAGACACGATCGCACTGGCGCAGGCTTTCAAAGACGAAATGGAGAGCAATCTGTTGACGCAGCAGCTGGAAGAAGAGCACGCCCATTTGGAAGCCAAATTTGACACCGATTTGAAACAAGTCGTGGACCAGTTGGAGGTTGTACGAGATGCTGAGCAACGGGAGCATGCCGCCGAGTTAAAGCGTTTGCAGGAGACTGCTCGCGTCGCAAAACAACGAGAATCCAGCGTTCAAACGGAACCGAAACAGCACAGCCATGCCGCGACAAGCGCACGCTTGCGGGTGGAAGCGGCGGTTTCCACCGACCACGAACGGGTGGATATGGCTGTGCAATACGAAACCACTGTGACAAAGGATCATGCGATATCACCAGTCGAGGAGGCGGAGGAAGAAGAGGTGGACGAAGAGTATGGTGAGGACACCTTCGACCAAGGCTCGATTTCTCAGAGTCGTGTAAAAAAAGCACCAATTTCTGATAAAATCCAAAGCAAGATGCGTGAGTCTTCGGAAGGAAGTGTTCGGTCGTCGTTCGCATCCGTGGAGTCGGAGCCAGACGATGCCACCTCACAAGTACCAGAGAGTGAAGAAGAGGAAGATGAAGAGATTGCCAGTGCCACCAGTATGCACCATAGTGACGGAGACGAAAACGCAAG
This sequence comes from Pythium monospermum, assembly GCA_023336165.1. NCBI lineage: Eukaryota > Oomycota > Peronosporomycetes > Pythiales > Pythiaceae > Pythium > Pythium monospermum. The sequence goes on from JAADWJ010000215.1 coordinate 5,084, forward strand.
CTCAGCAATCGTTGAAGAGGACGAGGACGAGGACGTGGCATTGTCCTTCTCGACGAGCAGCCCCACGCGTCGTCGCATTGGGGAGCAGTCCGCATCGGTCAACGATTACGATGCTGACGATTTTGAAGAGGAAATATCCACAAACCGAGTGGACCACAAAGCAAAGACTGGTCACGATAATGGCGACGATGTATCCGTCCACAGCTCTGCATTCGCCAGCGAGGACCACGATGAAGGTACTGTGTCGAAGGATGCCGGTGTCGACGACGAAGACGTTGACGACTATTCCTCGATTTCGGATGGAGACAAAACGCCTGTCAAGCCACTTGCTGCTCAAGGAAAACCACAACCAATGGTGGCTCCAGCCGTCATCAAGCATGAGCCGCCTTTAAAGGCGTACATTGGTGATCGTCCTACTGCAACTAATTCTACTGTTACCTGGCCAGCAGTGGCCAATGCAACAGGCCTCACGGCCGCTGCTGGGCTGGCGTTCCATAGAGCGCTACCATCAGATGTCGCCGATGCGTATTTACTTCAGCTGGAGAATCGACGGCAAAGTGAACAGGCTCTGTTGGACATTCGACTTGGTGCACTGGAGAGCCAACTGCAGCAAGAGATGCAACGCGTTGTGGACGAAATCGCTTCCACAGAGAAGAAGAAGACAGCCACACAACCGCAGGCTTTGGACGAGCTCACACGTCGCAAGAGTGCACTTCAAATGGCGTTTTTATCTGAAAAAGCCAACATTGAAAGCCAAAAATCGGCCTGCGTGTCTCGCTATTACCAGGATTTGCTCGTCGCAAGCCAGTCGCTGGGTGTGCTGCCATCTTCCGTTACCTCGGCAAGGGCGATGCTACCGACAGCGGTGGCTCGGGCTCGACCATCGCGGTTGTTGAACAGCAGCACCTTGCCAGTTCAAGCCACAGTATCAGAGCCACAGCACGGCAGCCACGAGGACGATGATGGGTACAGTGAGGATGATTTTGGCTCTGTTGCCTCTGAGTATTCGACCACCAAGGTGAACGGAAAAGAAGATGCCCATGAGTTGGCGAGTGTCGGTGCGGCAAGTGCCCAGTCATCGGACGTTGCGGAGGAAGAGGAAATCAGCTCCATGGCGACCAAGAACGTTGACGATGAAGATGGAGATGCCGAGGAGGAGATCCAGTCAGATGTCGAGGAGAAGGAAGGTGGAGATGAAGATAACAAGGACTACGAGGACGAGGAGGAACCGGAGGAGTTGGTGGCAGAAAGCAACCATTCCGAGCACGAGGCGAGTGCGTATGACGAGTACGAGGACGAATTTGCATCCATTTCTGAACACGGCGAGAAGACAATTGCAGCAGCAGTGGTGCAAGACGACGAAGAGGACAGAGCGTCCATTGCGAGTATCGCAGATGAGCTTCCTTCCAAGACGACGCTGGGCGATGCTGCAGAGGTAGCTGGCGAAGTTGCGTCGGATGACGAGGATGTCTACGAGGAAGACGAGTTTGCTTCAGCCAGTGGAAGCACCGCAATGAAAGACTCAATCTCCGATGAGCAAGACGATGAGTCACCCAAGCCAACAAAGACAGAGCAATCGATCGAGCCTCTCCACGACGAAAGCAGCATCGCTGTCGCTGCTTCTGCCTCCCAGTCGGACGATTCCTCGACGACCAAGCTTCTCGGTGTGGAAATCGCAATGCTCCACGATCAAATCAAGGACCATGAAGCACGTGTGGCGTCGCCATTGCTTGCAGAGACCACCGCCAAGATCCAAAAAAAGAAAGCAAAAGCACAAGAACTTCTCCACGCCAAAGAAACATTGATTCAACAGCAAGTCAATTTGTTCCGCCACGAAGAAGAGCGCGAACAGGTGAATACGATCGCCCAACTCGCACTTGGGCTGGATGTCAACTCAGAGGTTGCCAAGGCAAAGAGTGTCGTGAAGGAGACGCTGCGCAGCGAGTTTGAGACGCTCAAGCAGGCGTATCCTGAGCTCATCGGGCATGCGAAGACCTCTGCTGCCTCTGTGCTCCCACTGCATCCAGTTGTTACTGGTGTAACATCTTCAACGAAGACAACTGCACCTGTGGGTCGTGTTCAGTCAGTTGCGGCAGAAGAAGATGTAGAGGAGGAGTACGCAGACGAGGAGGACTACGAAGTCGATTCGTTTGAAAAAGAAGCAGCCAGCAATGGTAGCGCATCCGTAGAGGAGGTCGAGGAGGTCGCTGACCGCCAAAGCGAATCTGACAAGAGCGAACGCGAAGACGAAATTGAAGAAAGTGCTCGTGAGGAACAAGACCACCAGGATGCGGTTCGTGTGAGTGCTGCTGTTGCTGATGTTGAGATTGAGGAGGAGGAAGACGACGAAGCGGGCGTGGAAAAAGAACACAGTGATGTCGCGAGTGTTGTGGACGACGACGAAGACGGCGATGAGTATGGGAACGATTCGTTTGATGAAGACCAGTCGATGCCACCTGACGCTTTTGACAACGATGGAAATGGCCATGTCGCTATTGGAGCTCGCGACATTGGAAATGACGAGACTGTGGTGGCTGCAGCGGCTGCTGGAAATACTGAGACACGTGTGGTTGCTGAAGAAGCAGACGAGGAGGATGATGATGGAGGTGGGTACTCGGAAGATGACGATTTTGAAGCAAGCGCTTCTCGTCGGTCGTCTCTTGCGACTCAAGACAACAACACCACCACCACCACCAATGCTCACGATGTCGCTCACACCGCCGCGGCTGCTAAGCAACAGGACGAGGTTGCCAAAGCCAAGACCACTCTTGAAGTCAGCGACATGCAGTTGGAGTTGGCGACGGCGGATGTGATGGTCCAGCTCCAGTCGACGTTGTCTCCATCGTGTGGCGAGATGACCATCCCACTGCGATCGTATCCTATGAAGCCAGCAGCGCAGTCTTTATCATTGCCCGTGAGCCATCATAGTGCCCATTCGGACGAAGACTTTGCCACGGCGAGCATGGACGAGCAAGTCAAACGCATTGAAGATCTCAAACACCAAATCGAGCAACGCAAGCAAGAGTACATCGCTGTGCAAAAACAGTTCAAGATTGAGAAAAAGAAAGAGCATTTGCGAGCCGCCGAGACAAAGTTGTGGAACGCGATGGGACAACTGGAAGAGCAGCTCATTGCGGATGAAAAACTCTTGTCGTTGACACGGCAACGTGGTCGTTTGGAAGCGATGGTGTTGGAAACCAAGCATAGTGACTCGCGGATGCGTGGCGATGGAAATGGCGACAACGATTTGTTGGCTGGGTACGACTATTGCGAAGCTGTGGAGCTTGTCAAGTCGCCTGTGGTGATGCAAGACACGCAAATCCAAGTTCGACTCCCTGCCGCGGCTGCTCCTCCTATGGCAGTTGATACGCGGATGCACGGTTCAGAAAAAGAGGAAGACGGTGTAGATTTCCTTTTGGCGTGTGACTACGTGGAGACCGCTGAGCGGCCTGTGGTGGCCGTCGCGACTAGCACGGAGAGTTCAAGTCTGGGAGATCAAGAGGTTGAATGGCGTGATACCCACAGCAAGCAGGTCGTGGCGGAGTCAGCTGAAAATGAGCTTGTGGCGTCACGGGATGATGGTGATGAGGCGATGGAAAGACGTGACCAAGGTGGACACTTGGAAGAGATGGACGAACGCATCGTTGTGGCTACGTCATGTGGAATCGATCCACTGGAAAGCTACGACTATGTCGAAGCCGTCGAAGCAGTTGAAGACGATAAAGTGGATTTGCTGGATGGGTATGATTACGTCGAACCCGTGGATGAGTTGACCCACGAGGAAGCAGCCAAGAAGGATGCTGGTGTCCTGGGCGACGAGCGCGTGGCCAGCCAAGTGGATGGCATTGGCCAGTTCCTTGGTGTCGTTGATCACGAAGAACGAAGTGTTTTTGATCAAGACGAAAAGAATATACTGGTTGAGCCAGGAAGCCACGACATTTTTGGTTCAACAGACAAGTGCAAAGGCAGCGGCAGCAGTGATGATGAAGACGGAGAAGAAGAAGAAGAGACCGAGATCGTGGCGGATGACGCAAACAGCAGTGGCGACCTTGTCGATGGAGAAGTTGGGGTTCCGACGGAGAATTTTGAAGAAGTGGACGAAGTGGAGGTTTCTGTGGATGAGGAAGAGGAAAAGCACGCAGTTCCTCCTTTTGAGCTGTCTCCGGCCAACGTGACTGACACTGATGCCCATGATCCATTGCAGCAAAACCGCATTGCTCGGATGTCTGATGATCTTCTGGCTTTTCTTGTGAAAGACGCGGTCGCTGAAATCTACATGGCTGCCTCCTCTCGTCGCTCGGCTCTCACCCAGGAGCGAATAAGTTCGTACAGTACCGGTGGTGTGGAGGTCGACGCTGCCTCAACAGCCACTGCCAATCTGGCCGGTGGCGAGCTCGACGGCGGTGATGGTGAGGCCGATGACGAGGTGGATGACGAGGTGGATAGCGAAGACGCGGGATTGGGTGTGAGCGGAACGCCTACGACCACAACTACGACTGCTACCACCACTACAACAACCGCTTCTATGACTGTTGCGACTACCAGTGGGTATCAGGAGCAGCTGACTGGCGTCATCGTGGATCGCCTGATGGAGGAATGGACGACCACAGAGGTGCGTGAAAGCGTCTCTCTATACATGAACAAGAGGGGAGCAACTATGGATCCTCCCACTACGCGACACCAGCCACCGGTGGCGCCACCCCACCAGTCATCCGTCATCACCACCACCACTACTACCAAGCCGCCGCTACAAGCTGCTGTGGTGACAGATCAACTACTGGCCCAGTCTCTGATCGAGCAGCTCCGGTTGTCGTCGGAAGCCGTGACACTGCCACGACTGGAAGACTGCTCGTTTCCTGTCGGCCATTCCGTTTCTTCTGTGATGATGACGACGACCAACACGCGTGCGATCTACGATGCCGTGCTCCACATCGCGACGCATGTCCACAAGCGGCTCGTTTACGATCCCATTTTCCAACAAGAAGACTCCAAGGAAAACCAAAAAAAGTTGCTTGTGGATAAAGTGCACCAAGAAATGGACCTTTCCGTCTGGGCTGTCCAGCGAGCCGCCCAGGATGCGCAAGATCAAGTCGCACGGAAACTGCAAGACGACGAACAAGGCGAACTGGATCCAAACGACTTGCGGCTGCTCTTGGCACAGCAGCGCAGCGATACCTTTGCAGTGCGACGCCATTTTCAAGCAACGGCGTTGGTTAGCTCCTCCAAATTTCCATCAGAGGGCAGCAGCTCCTCTAAGGGTCGCCAGCAGCGATCACGAAGAACAGCAGCAAAGCACAGTACCACTCAACATCAGCATCAGCAGCATCCAGCGCTTGTGACGCAGCTTCTCCAGCAAGAAGAAGAGCTCCTTGTGGACCGAATCAGTTCGCATCTACTTCATGAGCTGCTCACAACAGAACGACCTGCATTCCCAACTTGAACGTGGCCACGTCAGAACTCAGTTTTCGATGCAGCCGTGTTGTGCGTGTCAAACAAACAAAACCCCAAAAAGAAAGGGAGATGGGTAGCCCAGGAGAGAGCACAAAAACAGACCCATTTGCATCATGTTCGTTCGTCGGATTCTCAAGGCAAATGCGGATGTGTGTGAGTGCATTTCTTTAGATCAGGATGGATGGCTGACATGCCACACACACAGCGGAGAGAGGGGAGCCTCCTGTATCCACCGGACGACCCGTGGGTAGCTAGCTGTACATGACGCCAAGCAAAAGCGTAGGAAAACAATAAGAAGTGTACCATATTCATGTCTAAATCTTGGGTACTGAGAAATTTTTAATCGATCCACACAAGACAAAAACAAAAACGATCACGTTTGTCGCCACTAGTACTGGAACAGTCGTATGATCTATTGCAGCTTGGACTTGAGCAGCAAGCGGAGCACGCTGGGCGTGAACAGCGGCATCGCGGTCGTGAGCTGCTTCTCGTTCAAGTACTTGGCGCCGCCAATGTGGCCTCGACAAGTCTTGGAGCCGCAGCGGCAGTCAAATTTTTCGTCCATATCCCACTCGCTGGTCGCGTAATCAAACGTGAGGTACTCGCCTTCTTGGATGGATTTGGTCGCGACAAACGCGACTTCGGGCGTGTTTTCCGAGACCACAAGACGCGCGTTTGGCTCGCAGCTGTGGTTGACGTACTCGAGGCCGCCGGCAAACTCCAAGTGCTTGTTTGTCTCGGCTTGCACGGTGAACCGCGTGGGGTGGGAGTGCTGTAGATACAGAATAAGATCGCAATGGGGTCAGTTAGTTACGTAGCTCCTTGTTTGAATAAGGAGCGGTAAGGAAACACGTACAAAGATGCCTGGCGCAGTGCCGATGACCTCGCCTGGTGCAAAGTTGACCGCCGCGATACACGACCGCCAGTGTTCGCTGAGCTGCTCGATGATGTAGCGGCCGTTGGCCGTGGGCGGCATGTACCGCGTCGCCGTGGTTGCGCTTGCACTGGGCTTGGCAGCGGTCGCTGGCGTCGCTGCGGCCGCTGAGAACGAGCGGCGCATGCATGTGGTGAGCGTACGAGGTTGGCGAAGCATTGTGAAAAGGTTCAGGTGCGTTTTGAAGGCAAAATGAGGAAATGAGCTGGTCAAGTGTGACTTGCTCACTCGTCAGTGGACGTTGGAGAGAGGGGACGAGGACGAGGCAGCCCTCCACAGTCTGAGGCAGACATGAGGTGTGAGAGGGAGGGAGGTGCAAGTTGGTGCCGTGACGCTGAGAATTGTTTTTTCTTGTCACAGATGGCGAGGCATGAGCTGCTCAGGTGGATGGCTGCATGATCAAAAACCCATTTATTTCGAGCGACTATACAAACTTGAAGTGATTCGCCCTTTCATGCGTTTAGAGGGGGACCACGGTACTATCGTCCGTTTGGTGCTTTTCTGGGCACAGTCGGTTTACGAATCGTGGGTGGACCAATGCGCAATCCACATTGCAACCATTTCTGAAAGTTGAAGTCCAAGTTCACGGGTTGAATACGTGCGGTGTTCTTGGCACTAACCACTTCTGTACTGGACTGTATCTGGAGTTTTGCACCGATCCTCAGGGAGCTGCTCTTGATTCTTCAGGTGAAAGCAAGGCTTGTGCTTGTTTATTGTGTGACTCGGTTTGCTCTGTTGTTCAATGAGAGTGGCGTGTCATCATTTCAATTGACCTCAACTTCAACACAGATTGAGTTTATCGTAATAGACAGCAATCACTGTACTACACTCACTGTTGGTGTGGGCCACATAATCGTACTTTACGCATTAGACACAGTACAGCAGGGTAGAAGTGCATTGCCCAAAATTGACGACGATCCAATCTGATCATGAGCGCCATCATCCCGACCGCGGCGTCGCTGCGCTCCTGCTCGCTGGAAGAGCTGAAAAAGGAACCATGGCGGCTCCAAATCCAAGCCGATACGACTGCCGAGCAGCTGCGTGGGCTTGTGCTTCGTAATTACCACGTTTTCATTCAAAGCAACCAAAGCGCAAACATTGTCAAAGACGAACTCCATGAACTTCAACTGCAGACCACGGAAATCATGGCCGCGATCCCAGAACTGAAGCAATTCTGCGCGTCTGTCCAGCAAGAAACGGCAGATATTGTCGCGAAACACAGCGATATCCAGTTTGTCTTTGACCACTACTTAGAGGTACCAATCCAATCAAAATAAGATGTTGCGGTTCGTAGCTCTTGGGGCAAAAACTGACACTGCTGACACACATCTTGTCCAGTTGACAGAGCTGCTGGAGATCCCTCAGTTGCTGGAAGCGTGCGTTCTCAATGAGCTCTTTGATGCGGCGCTTGATGTGATCCAGCTTGCCCACGAGACTTTCGGAGACGCAGGCAACAAACCATCGACGTCGTCGTCGTCCACTTGTACCACAAACAACTTTGTCATCCAAGCGCTGGTACGTAGCGACAACAACGAAGGGTACTCTGGTAGATTTTGTTTTGACCCATTTTGTTGGGGTATAATTGTGGTATTATAGGTGCGAGAGATTGCGCAAATGACGACGTTATTGCGTGAGAAATTGCTTCAAAAACTGCGAGACGACATCCCGCTGTCGCTGTGTGTGCGTGTTGTGAGCTACTTGAGGCGGCTTGATGTGCTGGTGGCCGCCACCGCCATTCCCACTGATGGCACAAGCAGCAGCAGCAGCAGTAGCGTTGCTGTTGGCACACCAGACTATGAGCGTCAGCTGAAAGAAGAGTTTCTGCGGTGCCGAAGTGCCTGGCTGGCGTCGCTGGCGCGCAGCATCTCCACCGCGGATGCCTACCAATACGTACGTTCCTAAAACAACCATCATGCTCTTTTCTACTTCTGCCTCAGTCGTCTATGGTATTAATACTGTGTACCTCTCGACTGTAGACCATCCAACTGATCGATATCAAGCGAACCAGTTGGTTTGATATGATCACCCAGTACTCGGCGATTTTTGGCACCGAAAATGTCCATGGCAAAGTGGATCCGCCGCTTTGCCGATGGGCGACGACCACGGTCGCCGATTTTATCCAAGTCTTGATGCGGTACAGCATTTACTGCCGACCTCAGATACCGTCCAGAGTGCCTTCTTCTCTCATTCGTTCCTTTTATGTTCGTCAGGCAATTACCAAAAATCGACGATTTGAGTTCACTGGCGACCGTGCTAGAGCAGAGTCTGTTTTTCGGTGGCTCGCTGGGCCGCGTTGGCGTGGATTTCCGTGCCGTCTTGGTCGTGTATTTTGAAGACCACGTGTTTGACCTCATGGCGCAAAGTTGGCAGTCGGCGTGTCGTGATTTCCAAGACCATTTGAGAAGCCACGCACTAAATGGACCAACGACAGCAGGGCCTATGGCCACGGGCACAGGCGCCACCGCCGCGAGGATGCCGATCGTCTTGGCGTCCTACCGTCACCATTCCATGACCACAACCACCAATGCCGGTACCACGAGTGAAGAGGATTTGTCACCACCACGCGTCTTGATGGCATTCCCGATCCTCGCGGAGTTTACGAATGCGCTGCTCACGTCGTTTAACGATTTGCGGCTTTGCACGATCACGTCGCTACACCATCGACTGGCCACGCGACTGCAGCATACACTGGCCAGTATGCTGGCCATTCTCACGGAATTTTGCCGCGACAATCAACTCAAGGCGCTGCCAAGGCAGAGTGGCGACGACACAGCAGCCACGCGACCACAACAAGGAAAGGCTGCTGTGTTGGGCAACGCGATCCAAGACATGAATGAGGTATGTTGTGGGTTTGGTGGTGTGGCTGGCTGGAGTGGATTGACTGATTTTGGATCCCTAGGTCATTGCGACCGAGTTGTTGCCGTACACCGCACGCTCTTTCCAGCGGCTGTTCCCAGTTGTGGCGTCCTCCACGGGTCGGTCGTCCACGGGGACGGGGGCTGCTGCTGCTCGTTTCAGTATAGATGTGGCCTCGCTCACGCAGCAAATGAACGACAATGGGTTGCTGGTCGCAGCCGACAGTTGAAACAGACAACTCTGGTTGAGTGGAGGTTAAAAACAAAGTGTATGAGTACATCCTGTAGAGGACCTGTATCTATCTCGTTCTACTTCTAGTTTCTACAAAGCCATGGTCGTATCCTCCTGCGTCGCTGCCGCCGTGGCTGCTGGGAACGCAAGGCGCAGTCCATCGTACGCCATCTCGATCGAGAGCCCTTCGCGTGCACTTGCCTCGCGCAACACTTGGCTTTGCCGTTCGTACTCAAACTCGTGGCTCATGCCTGTGAGCAGCGTGCGCTTGGGGCGCAAAAGACGCGCCTCACGAGCCACATCTTCCAAATTCATATGCGTCGAATGGAAGTTTTTCAAGTACAACGCATCGATCAAAAGCACATCGATTTTGGGCTTTTTTGGATCGTTCAAGAACACACGAGTCTCCTCATTGAACTCGCTCACATCGGAAATGTACACAAAACGGACGCCGGCTTCTTTGCCAAACTCAAAGCCACTGGAAATGTATCCTTTGCCATGGATAACAGGGAAGGGCACGACTTGGAAGCCACACACTGGGAAGGGCTTGTACCAGTCAAAGAGCTGCCACTGGAGCTTGGCGACCCATCGAAACACCGCTGGTGAAGTAGTAGTAACGTTAGTTTGAAGCCCATTGGCTTCACGCAGCAAACGCTCTTCTTCTTTTTCCATCAAGTATTCAAATTTGGTGCCCATTTCTTTCTTGGTGGCCGCACTGCAATGCAAGCCCATGGGTTCTTGCGGCTTTTTGATACTTTCGCCAGTCGTGGCATCGATCGTGGTTTCAAAGCGCTGCAATTCGCGCATATCATCGAGACCGAGACAGGCGTCTGCGTGGCCATGGGTGAGCATGACCGCATCGATATGGGTCGTGCCGATCTGAGGAAAAACCCGCAGCACCGACTCGCGGAAGGTCTTGCCACAGTCGATGAGGATATTTGTGCCATTTTGCGTGTTGCGTACGAGCAAGCTCGGGTTCAAGCGGCGGTTTTTAGAGAGTGGGTTCTCGTGGGCTTCTTTACATACAGTGCACGTGCCCATGAGCACACAGCGCAGCGCTGGCACGGATGACGATGGTCCGCAACCAAGCACGACGACTTCCATGTTGTTCGTTTCTGCTTTTTTCGGTTTTTGGGTTGACTGTGAGCCAAAATGGATTGGATTCAGATCTGATCTGATATGGGTTTGTCAAAAACCCAAACCTGCAGCTGGATACGGGTTCGTGTTGGGTAGAGACCCATGTCCCAACTGCAACATTTCGTGCCGGGTCATGGGTTTTGGATGATGGGTTTTGAAATGATCCTCTCTGGACTCTTTGTGCCCAGTTCCAAGAGTGATTGTCATTTCAAATGCTTTGAGCACCAGCGAAAAAACAACTTTTCAATTGTTCCAACGGCGAAGAGCAACAACACCAAGGTACCGCGCGTTGTTGAAGGAAGAAGCAAACGAAAGAGGATGTCGAGTAACGAGGTGATCAACGTTGATGCGATCATCGAGAAGCTGCTCAGTGTTCGCAATGCGCGTCCTGGAAAGGAAGTCCAGTTGAGCGAGTCGGAAATTCGTGGGCTTTGCCAACATTCCCGTGATGTGTTCCTCAGTCAACCGATGCTGCTGGAATTAGAGGCACCAATCAAAGTTTGCGGTGCGTCTCTCTCTCTCGAGTTCTTTCCGTGTATTCTCCAGGAGTTGTGCGGTTTGTGTGTGCGTTTGGATCGGGTTGCCTGACTGAGGTACTGTACTGCATTATGTAGGCGACATCCACGGGCAGTATTACGATCTGCTGCGCCTGTTCGAGTACGGAGGCTTCCCACCAGATGCCAACTACCTCTTCCTCGGGTAAGCGCCTTTATCGCATCCAGTGGTAACCTGGTCATTGCTCTTTGTAACATGCGAATTAATTGTATTTATTGGATGCGAAAACAGTGACTACGTCGACCGTGGCAAGCAAAGTCTCGAAACGATTTGCTTGATGCTCGCGTACAAAATCAAATATCCAGAAAACTTTTTTATTTTGCGAGGCAACCACGAATGCGCTTCGATCAACCGTATTTATGGATTCTACGACGAATGTACGTTTGTTCGCCTTTTTGGAGCTCTTCTCTCTAGAGTGTATTGAAGTGGATACTGATATCCTGTTGTCATCCACTTCCTCTCCACGCCAGGCAAGCGTCGTTACAATATCAAACTGTGGAAAACCTTTACCGACTGCTTCAACTGCTTACCGGTCGCCGCGGTGATCGATGAAAAGATCATTTGCATGCACGGTGGGCTGTCGCCAGAGCTGAGCCAATTGGAACAAATCAAGCGCCTGTTGCGACCAACCGATGTGCCGGACACGGGCTTGCTGAGCGATCTGTTGTGGGCCGACCCAGACAAAGATATCATGGGCTGGGGCGAGAATGACCGTGGCATTTCGTTCACGTTTGGGCCCGATATCGTGAAACAGTTTCTCAAGCGCCACGATCTGGATCTGATTTGCCGAGCCCACCAAGTCGTGGAAGACGGCTATGAGTTTTTCGCCAAGCGCCAGCTTGTGACTTTGTTTTCCGCGCCAAACTACTGTGGCGAGTTTGACAATGCCGGCGCGATGATGTCAGTGGATGAAAACTTGATGTGCTCGTTCCAGATTCTCAAGCCAGCGGAAAAGAAACAGCGCTTCACGTACGGCGGCGCTCCACGGTCGACCGCTGCGCCATACTGATAAAGGCCAGAGAACTGTAGAAATCCCCCTCTTGCTTTTTGGAGGTCTCGTGGTCGAACTGGCGTGTAGCTAGTGTACACAGCGGACAGTGTCTTACCCACAAACGAAATCCCATCTAAATAAGTTTACCATATCTTGCACTCGCATGAGAACGACCGCAGTAGACGCGTTGGAGTGCCGCCGCGTGTTGCTTTTGTACCCGCAGTGCGATTTCATTCGCGCGCATTGACGAGCGACCACAAGAAAAGTCGAACGGACACACCCAAGCGCATGCTTGTCAATCGAGCCGCGTGTCCTCGAACCACTTCAACACCATTTCGTCTATTCTATTGGCTGTAAAGGAAACATGTGGTGCGTATTTTCAGCCAACCAGATGCGAATACGTTAGCGCCTTTGACTTTTCGCCACGCCACGTGGTTCGACACCAAGAATCTTGGTCCAAGACGCATGAGGTTTTCCATGCCCATGGGGAAGAGCGCTGCCCACGCGATGGAAATGCATGCATGGCCACCTATAGTAGTGTATCCACGTCCTGAAATATATCATACTCGTACTTCCACTGTTGAATACTTGATATCCACGTGGAAATCCAGGGGGTATGCTTGGCTTGGTGGAAAGATTTGTGCCACGTCAGCTCGTACTTATACGAAGCATTCCAGTTCTCCAGTTGAACCCTCTTTTGTCACTGTTGGCATCAAACGCGTGGCAACGAGACCAAAACCAACTTGGTTTTTGTATGTCATACAAAATTCTATATCCACCAACTTTCTAGAAATCCAACGCCCAAACCGCCAACACCAACTTTTTTGGATCGCGCGGAAGTCTTGCCTCCCCTTCTTGGCAAGTGCTCATTCTCCTTTTTCCCGATCACTAGCAAAGGGAAACGAAGCAACCCCAGCAACAGAGAAGACCACCATGAACATTTGCAAGGTGTTGGCGTTGGCCGCCCTGGGCATGGCCAGCGTGGCGTTTGCCGCCGACGAAGATGTCAACAAGAACAGCCCACGCGGCCCAGTCATCGGTATCGATCTTGGTACCACGTACTCGTGTGTGGGCGTGTACAAAGACCAGAAGGTCGAAATCATTGCCAACGACCAAGGTAACCGTATCACGCCATCGTACGTTGCGTGGGACTCGAACGACGAGCGTTTGATCGGTGATGGCGCCAAGAACCAGGCCACCATCAACCCAGAGAAGACGCTCTTCGACGTGAAGCGTCTCATTGGTCGTTCGTACAACGACAAGTCGGTGCAAGCCGATAAGAAGCTGTTGCCGTTTGAGATTATCAACAAGGAAGGCAAGCCATTCATCCAAGTGACGATCAAGGGTGAAAAGAAGAGCTTCTCGCCCGAGGAAGTCTCGGCCATGATCTTGACCAAGATGAAGACCGTCGCTGAGGCTTACATTGGCCGTGAAGTGTTTGACGCGGTCGTGACCGTGCCAGCGTACTTTAACGATGCGCAGCGTCAAGCCACGAAGGATGCCGGTACCATTGCCGGTATGACGGTGCAGCGTATCATCAACGAGCCAACGGCTGCGGCCATTGCCTACGGTATTGACAAGAAGGCACAAGGTGAAAAGAATGTGCTTGTCTTTGATCTTGGCGGAGGTACTTTCGATGTCACGCTGCTCGCCATTGACGGCGGTGTGTTTGAAGTCTTGGCGACCAACGGTGATACCCACTTGGGCGGTGAAGATTTCGATCAGCGCGTCATGCAGTACTTCATTAAGAAGTGGAAGAAGGACAAGAACATTGACATTGGCAAGGACAAGCGTGCGCTCCAGAAGCTGCGTCGTGAAGCCGAGCGTGTCAAGCGTGCTTTGTCGACCCAAGCGCAGGCGCGTCTTGAAATTGAGTCGCTCCTCGATGGTGAAGACTTTACCGAGGCGCTGTCGCGTGCTCGTTTCGAGAAGCTGAACGAGGACTTGTTCAAGAAGACCCTTGGCCCAGTCGAGAAGGTCTTGAAGGACGGTGGTCTCAAGAAGTCGGAAGTCGACGAGATTGTGCTTGTCGGTGGCTCGACCCGAATCCCAAAGGTCCAGCAGTTGATCAAGGACTACTTCAACGGCAAGGAACCATCGCGTGGTGTGAACCCAGATGAGGCCGTTGCCTACGGTGCCGCTGTGCAAGGTGGTATCCTCAGCGGTGACCAGAACGATGATGTGATCAAGGATATCTTGCTGATCGATGTCGTGCCTCTTTCGCTCGGTATTGAGACTGTCGGTGGTGTCATGACCAAGTTGATCAACCGCAACACGGTCATTCCTACCAAGAAGTCGCAGACTTTCTCGACCTACCAGGATAACCAGCCTGCTGTGTTGATCCAGGTGTTTGAAGGTGAACGTGCCATGACCAAGGACAACCGTATGCTCGGCAAGTTCGAGTTGACTGGTCTTCCACCAGCTCCACGTGGTGTGCCACAGATCGAAGTGAGCTTCGAAGTCGATGCCAACGGTATCTTGCAGGTCGGTGCCGAAGATAAGGGCACTGGTAAGGCTGAAAAGATCACCATCACGGCTGAGAAGGGTCGTCTGTCCCAAGAAGAAATTGAGCGCATGGTCAAGGAAGCCGAAGAGTTTGCCGATGAGGATAAGAAGATCAAGGACCGCATTGACGGCCGCAACTCGCTCGAAGGCTACTTGTACAGCTTGAAGAACAACGTTGAAGATAAGCTTGCGGATAAGATTGAAGAAGATGACAAGGAAAGCGTGCTCAAGGCGGTCCAGGACGCCATGGACTGGTTGGAGGACAACCAGGAGTCGGACAAGGACGACTTTGAGGCCAAGCAGAAGGAAGTGGAGAAGGTTGTGAACCCAATCATGGCTAAGGTGTACCAGTCGACGGGCGGCGCTGCGCCAGAAGGTGGTGCGGATGATGACGAAGAAGACCACGACGAGTTGTAAAGTGGTTCGTGCATCGATCGCATCTCCCATCCCATCCAATTTCGTTTTGTAATTGTACCGTTTTCCACAAACCCCCTTATTAACGCGCTGACAAGTGCGAACCCACACGCAGCAGTAGAAATACAACTGAAATGGCGTGTGAGCAAAAAATGCATTTTGGATATGTTGATGAGCACATTTTATTCTTTTCGTGAAGATTTCCCCCCATCAACTTCAACAACGCATGTTTACTGAACTCTGGTTGGCTGTAAAGTGGACATTTAACTCTCTCTGATTAGCTTAAATACTGGTAGAGTCGGAGGCCTCTTCGTTCCCAAGACTCTTGGGCCAAGAGGCAACAAAAAAAAAAAAAACTCACCAAAATGGACACCACCGCCTCCACAGTGCTGGGTTCGAATAACGATCCCAGCACCGCCCCAAAGAATGTTGCTGCAAAAGCAATCGCGGAAGAGGCTGCTTCTGTCTCACCACGCGCTGCGACACCCGTGGAACCACTGAGAGACATGGGGGAGCTGGACGAAGTGCGCATCGCGGCGGCTGTGACGATCCAGCGGCTCTTCCGGTGTCGCAACGCGCGCAAGCAGTTTCGCGCGATGCTGGAGAGCGTGTTTACCAAGTTTTACGACGAAGCATCGGGCCAGCATTACTACCACAACACGCGCACAGGAGAGACAACGTGGGAGAAACCAAAGCTGCTCAAAGGCGAGGAAGATGTCGTCGTTGCCGGTGTGTATGGTGGTGGTGGTGGTGCGGGCCAAGAAGCGACATCAAGCGAGACAGTGAACGAGCCCTCTGTCGCGAACGATGGCACGCAGATTGAAGATGCCAGTGGAGAAGAAGACGGAGATGACGACGAAGGAGAGGGAGAGGACGAGGGAGACGAAGAAGACAGCGCACCAGAAGACGAAGATGAGGAAGCGCGCGATGAAAAAGATCATGACGGTGCAGAAAATCAAGAACAAGAAGAGCGGGATGAAATGGGATACACTGCCAACGAGCGCGCACTTGTGAAACACCAATTCGACCATTACGACGTGGACAAAAGCGGGTCGATCAGCGCCAAGGAGCTGCTCAAGTTGATGCAAACACTTGGCGAACAAGTCACCCTTCCAAATATCCAAGAAATGATCAAACAAGTGGATGCAAATGGCAATGGCGAAGTGGAATTTGTCGAATTTTTGCAAATCTTGAAGCGCCAACAGGGCAAAAATCAGTATTCGGCGTCGTTAGAACTTGCGCTTCTCTTTGGCCCAAAAGAACTGGACAACTTGAAGCGGCAGTTCATGAAACTGGACTTGGATGGCAGTGGGTTTATCGATGAAAATGAAATCAAAGAATTGATCAAGAAACTGGGTCGCAAAGCGGAAGAGTTTGATTTGAAGGCCATGCTGCTGGAAGTGGACGCCGATGGCAGTGGGTCCATTGGCTTTAACGAGTTTTTACAGATCGTCGCGAGTATGATGAAAGGAAACGGCGACCACAAGCGGTCGCTGTTTGCATCGTTACTGGACTTGGGCATCGCGCAAGGTGTGCTCAACGAACTCAACGATGTCATGGCCGCGTCCAAGACCAAGATCTACGAGTGGTGGAATTCGGATTTGATCGCTGAACAAAAGCGACTGGATGCCAAGCGCGAACGACGGCGCAAACAAGAAGAAGAAAAACGCATGCAATTGGAAAAAGACAGGCACGTGTTTGCAGAACACGAAGCGCAACTCGCTGCGGAACGCGCCGCACGGCTGGCGGTTGTACCAGGGCTTTTGATGCAAGTCGTGTTTGCTGGTGATGAGCTCAACTACCCTGTGCCGGGCCAGTTTGTGAGGGTCCATTACACGGGCATACATGAGAAAACAGGCCAGGTGTTTGAATCGACAAGGAAGCGTGGCGGTGCATTGGAGTTTTGTGTGGGCGCGGGCCACATCATCAAAGGATTTGACTTGGCGCTGCAGCGCATGAGCGTCGGTGAGACCACGACCGTGACCATGGCGCCCATGCTCGCGTACGGCGTGAAAGGGCAGCCGCCAAAGATCCCACCCAATGCGACGCTTGTGTTCAAGATCGAACTGATCACTATCAAAGAGAAGCTCCATCTCGCACAAGATCTGGGCGATGGAGAGGATTAGAAAGCCTTCGATGCGCTGGTCAGTGGCATTCGTCGTTGAAGCCGCAGCGCCCCCGAACGTTGATGCAGTGTTGATGACTGCGGTCGTTGGCTCGTTGTATTGCGCCACGATTGCGTATTAACACGTACCATAGTTCAACTTGTATCCAGTTCGTCTTGACGACGGGATGGGGAGATGGATGATGAATCAACACGAGGATGTTGTTGACTCCTTGGCGACTGTCTGGGATCCCTAGAGTACAGTGGAAGGGATACCCAGCCGTGATCAGAGCGACGTCCATTTGCATGGGCGCGTTCATTTCTCATTCATCTATGACGAGTGGATCGTCACTGTTGCACCGGGGTGCATATCGATCTGTGCAATCGCTTGTTGGCTTTTCGGTGCTTTTTCATGTCGTCTGGCTTTTCGTGTTGTGCTTCGATAGAAACTACCCAACGGTCATTGATTGGTCCACAAAAATGGAAAGATGTTTGATTGGATGAAAATACAATGGTGTACACTCCCACTTCAACTTCCACACGAAAATAGGAAAAATGAGAATCTTGCACACTGTGAATGCACCGATGGGATCGACACTGCTGCCTCTGGCGACACGCAGGTGCCGTGGAAGATCTTGTGACATTCGCCACCACCACGCGAAGCGCCCATCGCTTCGTCCATAACCAAGAGTACGGTACGTCAATTGATTGAACGTCTTCTGATCAAACAAAAAGGGAACCGAACCCATCATAATCCACTTGTCTCTATCCTTTCACCGAACGAACTGGGGTATCCAACCCAGTTTCGAAAGACAGAAACAGAGAGAACGAGAGAGAGAGAGAGAGAGAGGGTGGACAAATAACGTCCAGAAAAACCTGTGGGTTCGTATTGAGGCGGCGGGGCTTGCGTCCATATTCCCGCTCTTTTTATCGCGTCCACTCCCAAGCAAACCCTTTGTTTTTGTTGGTTTGGTTTCCTTGTTTCCTGACTGAGCTCATGCTTTTTCTCGTTTGTCCACAGCTTTCGACTCTCTCACTCTTCAATCCGCTTCGGATCCCGCACACAGCACACGGTGTCACCCATCCACCCGCCTTCATCACCACTCCTCCTCTCTTTCCCCCACCATTTCCCCAGTTGGACTTGAGCAACACAAGCAACAGACATGATGCGGCAACGCGGAAACACCATGACGCCGATCTCCACGCCAAGAAAGCCAGCCAGCCAATCGTCGTCGCCCGCGCACCTTCACCGTCGAGGACTGTACGCGTACGTTGGCCATCGCGTCGTGGAGCTTCTCACGGAACAGCAGCTTGTCGACCACGCCGTGAGTGTCTTGCCGCAACTGCAATCCGTGACCACGCGGCCGCACTTCCATGGAGCCCACTGGACGACGCTACGCAAGAAACGGGGCGTCGACTTGTTCGAGTTTGACCCATCGATCTCCACCACGGCCACATCAAGAAACCGGGTCATGCCGCACCACCGTGACCCGTACAATTACCACCATCAGGTCTCGTCCACAATGTCTACGTATTCGACCGCAGCGAGCTCAGCGGGTGCGACTGTGCTACCATCACCCACGCCTACAACGTCGTCTCGGCGTGCGTCATTGGCGTTACCGCATGGCTTCCAGACCCAGTTCAAGCTGCCAAATCCAGGCATCGACATGGCGTACGCCGTGGTCGCGCAGTGTGAACTGGACTGCCATATCAACGACGCCATGGATGCGCTTTTCAGCGATGAACCCATCGAGTTTGAAAGCAGTATGAAGGCGCTGTGGAACAACAAGCTCAAGCGCGGCGACTTGCTGCTCACACGCACCGTGGCTGGACCGCCACGACCCAACAACCACGGGGCAAACCATTTCGATACGCCCATTGGCATGGATGACCTCTCGCTTCCCGACCCAGGATCACTGGCGATCAAGACCGCGACCGTCGGCAATGGGCTCAGCCTCAAGTTGAAGCAGCTGGATGCTGAGAAATTATGCTACACGAGCTTCACGCAGTGTTCTCCGTCGACAAGCGAAGCCTTCCACGTGGTCAAGACGCTGCCACTGGACATCCACGACCAAATCGTAGGTGGTAAGACCCACGGCGCGTTGCGTGACGCCAGCGTGGACCATATCGCGGTCGGGTACCACTTGACAGGTATCGACAGCCTGCTTGGCGGTGGGTCTCGTACACGCGTTGTGATCTGTGGGTACGCGTCGGCGGTCTCGTCCGCCAATGTATCGCGGGCCAGTCAGCTCCATTGGCACCCACGCATGGACAACAACATGCGCCTGAGCATTGGAAGTGGCGTTGGTGGTCACGGCAATCGCACCGGTGGTGTGAATTCTGATGTGCGCCGGCTCGTGATGATGCTCGCCAAGGCTGCTTGCAATTTCCAAGATGTGATCCGCCAGCGGCGCTTTGGCCACCAGCGCTTTGTGTACTTTCCCATCGACCGCAGCAGCTGCCATGCGTTGGAACAGTGCTGCGTCGTGTGCATGCGCCGCTTTGGCATGTTCCGCAAAGACCATTATTGCCAATTGTGTGGCCACTTGGTGTGCCGCACGTGCAGCAAAAAGCACAAAGTCGAGCGGTCCATGGGCAAAATGCGAGAGAGCCGCATTTGCTTCCCGTGTGTCGCACGCGTGGACAGCTGCGCGTACCAAGAAGAACAATTGTGGAAGACTATGGACCGCCCCGTCGTTGTGGACTCAGATGTGATCTCGCCACTTGCGTTCCCTGCGATCTTAGAAGTCGACGACGACGACGACGAAGGCGAAGGCGATGTTGATGTTGACAATGACATGACCCATCACGCCGACGAAGAAGAATATGGCGACGACTTCTTGGCGCTGGATTACAGCTACAGTTCCAATGACTCCGAATTCGTTCGGTCATCCTCGCGTCCAGAGATGCAAGTCGCTCACGATCTCTTTTCACCCAACCCACGTCAACGAGCGACGGCATTGGCGGATTTGTCACGGGCGGTGCTCGACGCTCGCAACGCCGTGGACACGTCCGCCACCACCGCCACCACCACCGGCTTCCAACAGCAGCGGACACCAAAAGCCCGCGTCGCGTGCCACCGCGTGGATCCCGTGCTTGTGGACAAGTACATGGAAGAAAAGCAAGCGCGTGTGAGTCTTTCTGCTGCTGGTCGTCGTCGCCAGTCGGTCGCAACCACGACACCCACGACCAGCACCACCACCAGACCCGCGACGTCATCGGACCGCATGCAAACCTTTTCGGTTTGTTACCCTCGCGCCAACCCGACCGCGACGCCACCGTCCCATTTTGGGCCTGACTACATGACCAACAAGACCAACACGGCCCCATTGCGACCATCAGCTAGCAGCCACCATGACAGCAGCAGCAGTAGCCGCAGCAGGAGCAAGACAACGACGACGGCAGCGCAAGTGGTCGATACACGCGCGTTTGAGTCGATCTGTGAGGTCGCCGTGCAGCGCCTTCATAACGGCTGCGTGGCATTCATTCTCGTTCATACCGGCCAGCGCGCACGGATCGTTGGGCTCCACCAGGCTTCCCACTGGCTTCATCGGCTCCCACGAGACCGTGAGCTGGTGCGTACCTACCCAGAGTGGCTCGCGATGGAGTCAAATGCCATCATCGTGGACGAACCGCTTGGTGACTTGCGGTTTCGTGATTTTTCGCTACTCCACGAAGCGCAGATGAAATTCTTTGCTCAATTTCCGATCCCCAACTGCACCAGCACCAAAAAGAAAGCGTGGCTGTGTGTCATGAGCGCCGAGAAGCGCGACCATTTTGTCTCCAAAGAAGAGTTCAAGACGGTGCAAACGCTTTGCTCGTTGGCCGCAGACCTTGTCGATGGCATGGATCAGTACCGAAGTACTGAAGAGCCTGCATCTCTTTTTCAGTGATCGTTGTATGTGTGTGTGTGTGTGAGTATGTGAGTGTGTTTTTCTGCGCATGTGTCGTGTAGGAAGTAGGGAGTAGTTGATAGGATCGTACGTAGCTGTGTGTGTGTGTGTGTGTGTGTGTGCAGTGGACATGTCTCTCTCTCTGTCTGTCTGCCTGTCTGTTTTGTCTTTGAAGTAACTTGGTGTGTGTGTGCGAGAGAGCGGAAGCTTTCGTTTCCCTTGTAAAGCGTTGAATGATATGTTTTACGAAAGAATACAACAAAAAAGACGACTCCATCGGAAGAGTGCGTTGGCATGGGTATTAATATTCTGGTTGTGAAATCTTTTCTTGGACTTTGGTCCTAGAAACACTGGTCTGTTTCCTCCATTTGCAACTCAAGCAGCACATCAACATACCAAGAGAGGTGATCTGCGGAGTCGGCGCTCGCACACCATGGACGAAAATGACAAGCAACAGGTACGAAGCACCATTCGTACTTACGTTAAATGATCCCATGGCTGATGGTGCATAAAACGTACCACCGCCTTAAACCAACAGCTCCGCGATGATCTTGAGTTTGCGATCATGAAAGTCGAGCAGCTCAGTGTGCTGGACCCGCGCGCACCTCCTTCTTCCAAGAAAAACCCCATGGAGATCAAGTGTCTTCACGATATCTTTGCCGTGTTTGGGTACAGCTCGAAGGATTTCATTGACAAGCATGACCGATGCTTTATGTTCAAAAAGCTTCGTGGCGAATTAAACGATTTATTATGCGAAGTCTCCAAAAGCCACCCTAAAAAATACGACAAGGCCATTTTACTTCGTGATCGCTTGAAAAGTATCAAAAAAGAGTTTATTGAAACGCAAGGCAAATACGAAAAAAATCGCCAAGCAAATGAACAAACCCATTTCCAACGTGGTGTGACATTATCGAAAAAACAATGTGACCAAATTTGTGAAACCCGCAAAAAAACGTGCGAACAAGAAATTGAATTCAAGAAAAACGATTTACAAAAAACCCATTTGGTTGAAAAACAGCAATTAGAATCTTTTTTAAAACGACTCCCGCAGCCACATACCAAATTTTCGACTTTACTTTTGGAATTGAAAAACACGGAAAAAAGTTTAGCGAAATTGCGACTTTTTGAAGATGCCAAGAACGTGTACGTCAAGGCCGACGCGATGGAAAAAGACGAGCGAGCCAAATGGGCAGCGGTGCGGTTCTTAGAAACTGTGGGTAAACAGAGAGAGATACTGAATGAATGAATGATGGGTGTGTAGAATTTTGAGAAATTCAAAGAGACCAAGCGCGCGCTGCTGTGCCAAAAGCAAGCTGACGAGCTGGCCGAGCTGGACGAAAAGCTCATGGAGAAGCGGTACATTCTCATGCGCTCCAATGACCGCAACCGCACCATGTACGCTATCCCCCTGACGCTGTCTTTGGAAAGTAGTAGGGCTCTGACTTCGCCGTCGTGCTGCTGACTTTGACTTGGCTTGCCTTGTGGTACTGTAGCGAATCGCAACGCGTCAAGAACTTGCACCATGATATGGGCCACGCGCATGTGATGGATCTCCACGATAAAAAAGTTTTCTCGACCAACGCGACGCCGTCAACACGCAAGCACCACGGCGCGACAGCCAGTTCGTTCCGTGGCCAGCAATTGCTCAGCACGGTGCAAGGCAAGCGGCTTGAAGTCGCGAGCTTGTGTGATCTCCATAACCAAGAGAATGGCTTTGTGCCTCATGGATCGGTACGTGTATTACTACGACGTTGTGGCAAAAGGACTACTGGATCACTGGATGTGGGCTCATATGTACCTGGTTTCTTTGTTTTCGCCAGGTCATTTATACCGATTAGAATCTCAGGCATTTACAAAACCTTCCACATAATATTTCGACCAAGTAATATTATTCTAAAACAATATCAATTTATTAACGAACTATTCATAGTACTTGGTTCCTCCTCAGATTTGCGCTTGTTTTTTTTTTGCGTCCTCTTCCAGCTGCCGCCAGAGCCTTTTGCGAGCGGGCGGCGTCCCTCCAAGGTGGCGAGGACAGCGAACAAGAGAAGTGGCCAACCAAGAGTAAGAAAGTGGCATCAGAACAGGATCCGATCAGCTCAGGCGCAGCGATACCATCCGACAAAAAGAGAGGGAGAGAGGAGGAGGCGGGGAGGTCACCACCTCGTGATGCCACTGGGCTGAGGACTTCCGTCCTCTGAGTAATCTCCTCTTCTGGCGGCGGCTCTCAATAGAGGACGTCCTGAGCTGAGCGTTTGCCTTGAATTTGTTCAGCTCACTTTCGAAGTCTTCTTCTCCTCACATCGACCACTCCCCCTCCCCTCCTCTCTCCCCCAATTTGCCTATTGACCGCCGCCATGGCAACTTTCACGCGTTCGTCCAAGCAGGAAAGCCACTCCAAGCGCAACGAAACGCGCGAGACCAAGTTTTCTGGACAAGGCGGCCAGTCGCCCACCACCAGCCACAAGAAGAAAAGTCGCCATGTGACGTTTCTCTTTGATGCCTCGGGCAGCATGAGTGCGGTCGTCCCTGGCACAAGCCAAACGCGTCTCACCGCGATCAGCGAAGCCGCCAAGCTCGTCTTAAAGCACATGCACGAGCAGGATACGATCACCGTCACAGTGTTTGCGGACCGCTCCAAGACGCTGGCCGAGGGCATTCAAAAGGCCAACTACGACGCCGCTCAAGTGGCCAATGCCAGTGGAACAGCGGGCTACTGCACCGAGATGTGGGCGGCTCTATGGCTGGCAACGGAGGGCGCTCGCAGGAGCCCGGATACTTTCCACCAGATCGTGTTGTTCACGGATGGCGGCGCGACCGACAGTAGCCGTCCGATCAAGACCACCGTGGTGGACTGGCTCCAAGGCGCTCCAAGCAATATCAAGCTTTTCTTCATCACTTCCGAGATCACAGCCAGTGACAAAGCCGCACTCGCGGCGCTTCCACCAAAGATCGTGCAATTGTCCGAGATTGGCAGCAATTTCAATGGGCTTGACTTGACCAAAGTCTTCAGTGCCGTGTCCAATACGATGAAGCAGAATTATGCAAGTTACATCTCGACCAGCTCCTCCAGCAAGAAGAAAACGACGTCAGAAGAGACATGGAGCTCGTCGCTGGACCCCAACGTAGTGGAAGTGATCCGTCTCGCGGTCGCGAGCGGCAATGCAGCTGTCGCGACCCACGCACTTGACCACTTGGCGAGGATGAGCGCCAATACCATCGCTCAAGGCAACGACGCGACTGGAAGAAATGGCACAGTGCTTCCATGGAGTGGCAATGGCACTGCTGCTCCACTGGGAGGGGGAGCCAGCCGACTCGCGATTGGAGGACCTAGCTTCCGCCCTCAATCGGCGGGGGCGCCCCGCCAGCTTCTCACTGCGCCCCCCCCGCTCCCTCAGCGCGACCTCTTGCGCCTGGCGAGATCGCTGGGCAGTGGACGGTGCGCAGCGATTTCGCTGGCTATATGATCAGACAGGTCGAGCATAAGCAAATCAAGGAGATGTACAGCGTCCAGCTCGAAATCCCGTCCAAGCCAGTCGGAAACCAAGTCATCCGCCAGACGTGGGTGATCATCGGGCGCCATCAAGCTGCCATTGAAGAAGCCTCCGCGGAGCTGGATGCGATTGTGGCCAAGAAATTCCCTGGTATGCAGTAAGTTCCAGTCGAGACTCAGCGACGTCTGCCTCTCTCTCTCTCTCTCTTTCCATTTCCCCTCTGTCTGTATCACTACCGGTACCAAGTTCCATTCCCTACTCTGGCCCAGCCCAGGAAGAAGTTGATGTTGAGCCATTAGCACATAAAAAGTACTTACATTAACCAAAATAAAATAATACACATTAATAATTCCGAGGACATGTCCAACAAGAAAAAAGACTCCGTTATTAATAATAGCAACCACAGGATGATACAGCTTAGTATACTTGTCAAATAGACATTTATTAATAGTGTTGCGTGGGGACCCACGCGTCGTGGGCATTTTTGAGAGCCATTCTTCAACAAAATGCAGTGGTTCCTGTGTGGACGATCGGAAATTTTTTGTGAACCCACTCTATCCGGATACGGTGCACGAATGGCGCGGTAGGCCAGCCTGATGCGCATCCTGCATATTTAATCACATGGTGTCATGAGGAGTGCGCTGCTGCAGCAGTCGGACATCGATCCTCATGGATTTTGTATGGATTTGTGGGAAAAATCAGAACTCATTTGTGAGGCAGGTTCTCTATTAGGGCTGGCTGCAGTAAATGTCCACCCTCTATTATTTGATGTTTGAATATCTCATAACAGAGGTAGCACAGTTCCTCTCTGTCCCAATCAAAAAACAAAAAAATCGACGTCAATCGACCGCCAAGGTTCCACCTGAAGATCACCACCGGCCAACAGCCTGCCGAAATGACGCCGACAGCTCGCATGATCCCACGCCTGCAAGGCAGCGCAGCACGGTTGCTGCAACGCCTGGACGGCAAGAAAGCCATGGTGGCAGCGACCGCTGTCTCCATGTCGCAGCAGCGGTCGTTTGCAACCAGCAACGTCACGATAATGAAAGCGCACAGCAGCGCAATTGCGACCCGTGCGATGAGCACCACCACAGCCACGAGCCAAAATGATGAACAGCCGAGCAACCAAGACCCATTCGCAGACCCAGAGACTTTGATCTTGGAGAACGCGATCCACCATGTCACAGAATTTGGGTACGTTCTCATTTTGTTCGGTAGCTCTTCGTTTTGTTTGGGCAATAGCTAAGATTTGTCGCCTTGTCGTAATAGATGGAGCGTCGACGCGCTTGCCGCTGGTGCCAAGGACGTGGGCTACCCTTCCGTCGCGCATGGCATGCTCCCACGTGGCGCCATCTCGCTGGTCGACTACTACATGGACAAGTGCCACCAGCAGACCCGCGAGACACTGATCGCCAACACGGAAACGCTGCAGGCCATGAGCGTCGCGGACCGGCTCAAGTTTGGCGTACGCACGCGCTTACAGCTGCTGGAGCCTGTGTTGCCCATGTGGCCACAGGCCATGGCGATCGGTGCGCTTCCTCAAAATGCGCCGACGACCATGCAGAAATTGGCGCAACTGTCCGATGAGATTTGGTATTTTGCTGGCGACAAGTCGACCGATGCCAGCTGGTACACCAAGCGCGCGCTGCTCACAGGCATCTACGCGAGCACCGAGCTGTTTATGCTGTCGGACGCGTCGCCAAACTATGAAGAAACGTGGAAGTTCTTGGACCGCCGCATTGAAGAGACCATCACACTGGGCGAACTGCCGCGCAACGTACGGTTTTTCTTTTTGACTTGGTCTTTGCATGGCCGCCTGTTTTGTTTCTAACTCTCTGTTTTCGCTGGAGCAGCTCAATGACGTCGCGGGCATGGTCAACATCGGTCTCCAGTCCATGCTGTCGGCCGCCGTGTCGCTCGCTGGCCCACTGAGCAGCCAGCTCGTCCAGAACTCGCCACTGGGCAACGTGCCCAACCCGATCTCCGCCATGGGCCAAGTGCCGTCGTCGCTCGCTGCCGGTTTGTCAGCCGCGGGCTTGGCGTTCCCAGCCAACCCACTCGCTGGCATGCCACCGACCACCAGTGGTGGTGGCAGCGATTTTGAGCCAAAAGATCTGCGTGAGATTGACAACGAGCTGGAAAAACTGGGCGGCAGCAGCAGCAGCAGCGCCAACTAAAGACACCGACCAGTTCTGTATAGCAGTGAGAGAGAGAGAGAGAGACTCAAGCCCATACATTTTTGTTGTTCTCCTCCTTACTCGGTGGGTTTGTCATCATTCTCCTCTCCTTCCTCGCCTCCCTCTTCTTCCTCCTCCTCTTCCTCGTCATCACTACCTTCCTCCTCCTCCTCCTCCTCACTGTCTTCATTCTCCTCGGGCTCCTCTAATTCTTTCATTTTCTGGTCGACAAACACCTTCTTCGCAGCGGCTTGGGCCTCTCGTTTTTCTCTTCTCGCTTTCTTGAGTCCTCCGATCCGCTCCTCCTCCTCTCGTTCCATGCGCTCGGCCTCTTTGTCCCACCACGCGTACTGCAAATCCTGTGCTCTTAGATCATCTCTCACACGGAGCAACTTGCGGTACCAGTCTTCTTCTTGCTGGTGGGTTGTTCTCTGTTCTCTCTTCACCAGGCGGATCGCCTCCCCAAGCACACACAGCGGCCACTGGGCTTTGAAAACCTCGGTCTTTTTATCTGGCAACACCAGTTTGCCAGGCCCACACATTCGGTTCATGTTCCAAAGACCCGTATACGAATACCCAAGTGCATTCGTCTCGGTCCCCTTGCCATGGCGTTTGTTCCCATAGAACGCTCCTTCATAGAACGTGCCACTGGACGCAAAAGACAGTCTGCCGTCCCCACAGCGGACGCCGTGGACAAAGTGGCCTTCATATTTGTAGCCTCTCGCCATCTCCATGACCCCGTACCCATGGAACTGGCCATGGGCAAACTGGCCCGTGTATTTCACACCATTTGGGTAGATCACGACACCGGCGCCATGCGGCTGGCTTTGCTTCCACGCGCCACGGTACTTGCCACCGTCTGCGAAGGTGTACACGCCCATGGCGCCATGCATCTCGCCATCCTTCCACCTGCCGTTGTATGTGAAATACACGTGCTTGCCATGGGACTCGAGCTGGCCACGCACTTGCGGCGCGAGCCCTGGGGGCGCAGATTGTTCTGCGACCTCTGGAATGATCTCTAGCCGATCGATTTCGGCTTGTGTGGCGACCACATCACGGTCGTTGAGTATGGGTACTTGCCGCTTAGCGCCTTCCACGATGCGTTTGCGAGTATCTTCTTGAAAGAAAGAACATTCTCGAAAAGCCCGCTGGAGCAAAAGTTGGTTCTGTTGGCGTGGTTCCAATTTTGTTCCCGCGTTTTGTTGTTTCATGGCCAAGTCGAATTGTTCTTGATGGTCCCGCATGCGGATTTCCAACGTCGTGATTTGTTCTGGGAGAGCAAAAAAGGCCCGTTCCAGACGTGCAAATAACACGGCACTCCACCGGTTCAGTTGGATTTGTTGGGATTTGAGAAACCACGGCGCAAACCGCGCGTGGATCTCCGGAAGACCGACACGGCGGAGCATTTGGTAGTAGAACACACTGCGTGGGTCTTCATCTTTGTATTTCTGCAGATATCACCCAGAACAAAAAAAAAAACAAAAAAAAAAAAAAAAAAA
>JAADWJ010000216.1:0-33202 GCA_023336165.1 Pythium monospermum
AAAAAAAAAAAAAAAAGGTTAGCACTATGATCCTCACAGAAACAATAGAAACGACGCAGATGAGTGTGAACTGTACCTGTGTCGCCAACTCCGTGCTGCTCGCTCGAACCCGAAAGCATTTCTGCAGAATTTGTTCAAGAACGGTCCATGACATTGTCCACTCGACCAGATACCCGCCACCACAGAGAATTGCATCACGAAGAATCTCCACGATGAGCCCGACGAGATGGAAGCAACCAAGTACATGGTTTGCCTCGCAAGCGAGGCGAGTGGCGTCGATCAAGCCAGGAAGCAAAGCCAAACAACGAGAGTGGCACGCGACGAGCGTACTTGCACCGCTGAAATTCCCACCCGGTCTCGCCACGCACACAAGCAACCATGCTAACTGCCACATGGGGTTGAGCTCTACCATCTTCAGTATCTGGGGCACCGATCCTGCACTCATTGTGACAGAAGTGGTCGGCGAGCAGTCGGTAAGGTCGTGGGGCGTGACGAATCGAGCGGCGGCGATGGCGAGCGTACCAACTTGCGATAACTGGTGATCAAGCAAAGATGAGCTCATGCAGAGCAACACGGTTTCCCACACGGCAGCTGGAAGGCACTGGACTCCATTTGGTAAGACATCTGGTCGAGATCGAGCAGATTCGAATAGCGACAAACTCACAGTCATGAACGTCACAACTCTTGTGAGCTGGTCTTTCACAATCATGGGTGGTTTGCTTTCTTGATCGTTATTATCGGAGTTTTGAAGTTTTCTCACGTGGGTAGGACACGTCTTCACCATTTCCTGGAACACAATCGATTGAAGACGATGCACTGTGTTGCTGTCCACAGCCACGACCACAGCCAGACGGACGCAGTTGACGATATACGATGGCGCGACAAGGTGTACAAGACGTGGGTAGATGCTCATCAACGACCAAATGGCAGCGTCCGATGTCTCGTGGCATGACAGCAGCTCGTTCGCTGTCAGTCCGACAAGATGAGGTGCCATTCTCGTCAATAAATGCACAGCTTCCACCGTCTGAACTTGCGTGCGCGTATTGCATCCGGCTTCCGGCGCCAGTCGTGACAGCAGCACAATGAGCAGATCTGTGAATGCTTCTTTCATGAGCAAGCTCTCGATACAGTCAGGGAGCGCTCGTGTTGGTGCGTTGTGGATGAGGAGGCCCACCCACTTTAGCACCCCCACACAGCTGATCAATGCACTGCTTTCATGGGTGAGACTGGCCATGTTGCTGAAAACGGTTGCTAGTAACGCATGGCTTCGTTGGGCCAGGTGACTTCTGCAAAAACCCAAGTGATACTTGCAAGACGATTTGAGCAGTGACAAAACCGACCGCATCGCACGGGTGGCTCCGTCGCCATAGCATTGAAAACGAAGTGCCACTGGCAGCACCGTCATCGACTTCACCATCACATCAAGAAGTGATCCTGACACTGTCTGGCGATCACGGGCAAGAGCGCGGACGAGTCGACACAGCAACGTCGCTGTGTGAGTGACAAGATCGAGCAGCGACTGGCTCACGAGTGACTTGCCTTGTGACTCTAATGCCTTGTTCCCGCGAATCAAGTTGTTTTCGAGAAGTTGCAGGAGTTGCTCTGAGGGGCGCACGTACTGTTGAATAAATTCGTTGTTGCCTTGGCAAATCAACTGCAGCAACAGAGTCGCTTTTGCTTGTTCGTCGATCTCATTGCTCACGAGGCCGAGCATCCACCCACTCTCATACTGGCCCATCGAGTGGAAAAGCACTTGCGCGTCTCGCTTCTTCGAACCATCGAGCGCTTCCATCACAACTCGCATTGTTTCCAGCACAATGTGGCGGCGTGTGTGATTGTGTGAATGCAAATCTTCGAGGACTTGCTGAAGCGATGGGAGCAGTACGTTATGCATCGATCCTAAAACCGAGCGCAATTCTTGACTGTACCTCTCGTCGGCATTCACTTCGTTGACGGTTTGCAGACAGTCGAACAAGAACTCCTGGTCTGTTTGCATGGAGGAGGAGGAGGAGCCACGATTGGTGGTTGAGATCCATGACAACAGAGCGACTAAAAATTCGTTCAATACTTGGGTGTCACAAACGCGAACATTCTTTAGTGAGAGGAGTAACGCCACGGTGGAAATCCCATCACGTGCTGCACTGATGGCAGCAGCATCTGATGATGCAATGGTGTGATCGCGTGTGGTGACGAGAGGCAACAAGACCTGTTGAACAAGAGACTCCAATGGCACGGTAGACTCTGCTCTTGCGAAGCACGCAACACCAAACGTCGTCACGAGCCACCGGAAGATCGACACCAGTGCTCGCGTCGTCTCCAGCTTGTACTCTCGGTCAAGCAACACCAGTAGAATGCTCCTTGTCCAACACGTAGCTTCATCGTCGGTCGCGTTCACAACGTTTCCAGTTTCGCCCGCCACGGAGTTCATCGCACAGATCCGATGAAGCAACTTCACTTTCCCGACTCGAGCATGAGGACACTCTGACAGCGCCGCAAATAATTTGTTCAGAGTACTAATCGTGTCGTTGACGACAACGTATCGTTGGATGTCATCGTCGACTTGAACAAGATGATTCAAGACCGCTGCCGCCACGCGGACGATCTTCGCGCTTCGTTTTGTTGACACGACAAGATCCAATAGCCACAGCACGATACGACCGCTGTGGAGAACGGCGAGGTGTGCGCAGGATGTGGAGGCCATCTCCGAACAACTGTCCCTTCTGCTAGCATCCGAACGAGATGCACCAATCCCGCGAAACATCTGAAGTTTTCGGACAATACGATCACGAGTTGATCGATGCTGCAGCAGCTCATCCATCATCTCGATATTGGCATCAAAGAAGCCATTTGACGTTTGCAGCCGCAAAGGCGGCACAATGACCGACTCGGCGTCGTGTGGATGCAGCCACGGCAGAACTGCCAGTAGCACTGCCTCGACTTGCGATCGACGTATCGTCTTTTCGACCGAATCAGAGCAGGTCATTAATGCTAATACAACCTGCTCCAAGTGACTCGAGTCGCCGAATGTCAATGGGCCCAAACCATAGAGAGTTCGCATTGCAGACAGAAGGCTTGAGTTGTGTGCTCGTTTGGCTGGCTGTCCTTGAGCTGTCGACAGAAAGCAAAGCTCGATTTTCGTTCGCCAGCTATCGCTTGAACAAAGTTGAAGCACATTACGAGCGACACCACTCGCTGGGTCGTCGTCCAGATGTTTTGTGCACCAGTCCATCACGCCCACCAATTCGCAAACCTCCAAGATGATATCGAAGCGCAAGCGTCCCGCGCGCATGGCAGCGAGCGGCTCATCCAACAGCGCCTGCATGAGCCTTCTCAAGATACTCTCAGCCGATGGACCGAGCCATCCAACAAACGTCGACTTGACCGTGATCGTTATTCCGGAACACTTCAACATATTGGTCACGAATTGAAGCACATCAATGTCATCAGCAAGAGCAATGTGTGTGTGCTGCTGGCGCTCTAGCTTCACTCGCAATGCAGCTAGAAAAATCGGCACACTGTTTGCCCCCGTCACAACTTCACTGTGTGACAGCAACGAGCAGCAAAACGAAGAGCTGGCCGTATACTTCGCGAGTAATGCTAGCGATAGTGAATCACCATCGCCAGTTGCCGAGTCCGAGATTCGAAGTGACGCGATTTTGGCGGCCAGTTCGGATCGCTCTGGATGGGTTAACGCTCTCAAGAGGCGGTGAAGGCGCTCGTGCTGGTGACCAACCAGTAAGAGTGCTGACCAAGCAGCGCTCTGGTTGATGCCTTCGACGCTGCTTGACATGCAAATTGCAGTCAATCGGAGCAATGCACCATCTGTCATAGCGCCAACAAGAGTCCTGGATCGACGGAGAAATTGTGACTGGACAACGGCAGGAACCACAACCGACTGGACGATATCCAGCCAGTGCGAAAGGCAAAACGGGTCTTGAGCACATTGCGAAAATGCTCGTCCCAACACAACGAGCCCATCAAGACGACTATTTTGCCTGCCCAATGAGACGATCGCTTGGAGACTTGCTGGGTTACTGGTCGCTTGAGATGCCAGTTTTGCCATCAAGTGGCAGACCTCGCGTCGAAGAGAGAGTGGCATTTCACTCCGCTGAACTAGAGGCACGATGAGACTGGTGATCCAGAGGTCGCGGAAGTGAAACTCACTTCTGCCATTGTTGACCGATTTGGATACCATCGCGATCAAGTCAGCTGCATTGCCCTGGATATCCTGATCGGAGCCCATCTGACCGCACGCGAGATCGATCAGCTGCTCTAGATATGCGTTTGGTGGTGTCGTTACCGCGTCATCCAGCCTTGCTACAAGCCACCGCTGCCACGCACCACAGGCATGCAGAATCGACGCCCGAATTTTACAGCCAACATGGCGTAAACGCCACACTGGCTGCGTCACCACCAAACAGACCACATCGCTGATCGCTTTCGCAGTTTCGACAACACCGGAACCGTGCATCTGGCGTAATTCAAAGAATCTCGATGCACCGATGATTCCTCCTTTGCTCAACACTTTGTCGTCAATGCAGTGGGGCGTCTTGTTGTGCTCGTCCTGTGAAATTTTGAGGGTCCATGCGACGGCACCGCTTGCGACGAGCAGAACTCGAGCATTACGTGCCTGGTCGAGCAGTGAGATCGTCTCTCCGGCTGCAAATCGCGTCGTGGCTAGCATTGTCGACAGTTCCAAGATCTCATCGGGATGCAGTCCAACACACATCGGTTGGCGCACCAGTAAGTCGATTATTTGCCTTGATCTCGAGCTTCCCGACGCATTTGTGAACTTGGGCTGCTTGGAATGTTCCATGAGCTGACGCACAGCGGAATAAGTGGTCCATCGTGGAACCATTGAGTCACTCCACATCGAACCAGTGTGCAAAACGCTTTCTCCGCCAATTGGCTCGCCGAACATATTCGCCGAAGTAGAACCAACGCACTCTTGACCACTGTGTGGTGGTGACTATACAGCAAATGCCACAAGACCGATGTGAAGTTGTGTGCGTCCAGCCGATCCACTACGCCAGCTGGGTCCGCATCCACAAGCGCAAGTAACAGCGTCTCCGTCGCCGTTGTCCACTCGGCCGACTCAAGCGAGTCGCTGTTGTCGTAGCTGATGAAACGGAGCACTGCCCGCCACGCAGTGTCACACACCGTCACCACGGCCGTGCTTGCATGGCTTGCGCATGCCTTCCTATCGTGAGTTGGTCCAACTGTTCATCACTCGAATTACGGACTGTAACGTGGCCCTTGGCGCGGATTGTGTAAATTCGAGCAAATATGAGAACGCATGCCGAGCAAACGAGGTGGCACCTTTCGCGTCGAGATCGGGAAACGTCAACATTTCAATGATGCACTCAAGCCACCGCGGCACTGCAAGCACATGATTCATTTCTTTGAAGGCAAGAGTTTTCATCCACGATGCCAAAAACACGATGCTTGAATGGCAAGAGTCCGGCCCAAATGCTTTGATACCGTTGCAGCCAAGTCTGGCAGCGACAGCATTTACTATTCTTACTGCCTCTGGAACTGGAACTGAGCACCGCCTTCCCGTGCTAATTATTTCAAAGATGGCCTCCAACTCCCCTTGGTCCAGTGAGTCAGTCCCAAGAGAATTCAAGAGGGAGGTCCATGAGACTTCGGATATGATGGAATCCTTGGTGTCACTTGCCACAGCTTCCGCGGCGTTTACCAATTGGGTGAGCACCGACAGCAGAGCCTCTGTATCTTCAATATCCACCGTGCGAGACCGCGTGCCCCACCGTCGCGTGATGACGTCGATGAGCTCGTTCACCAAAGTGAACCCTTGTCGGGTCATCTTGACACCCGCTTCCTCAACGCTGACCAATATGCCGGCTTCAAACTCCCGAGCATTGAACGACATTGCCGAACTTTCACAAGCAAACTGGTCTCGTAGACATAGCTGCATAGCCTTTTCGTCTGGGCGGCTTGCCAGAATTTCCGCTTCGATTTCTCCGCTGCCTTCGATGGGGCTGCTTGACGACGATACAGCGGCCTGTGAGATGGCTGCGAGTGCTACGTGCTGCTGCACGAGAAACAGCGCGATGTTGAATCGGCAGTCCTCACTGGCTGGGTCGTGCACGTGGCTACCAATCTCCACCCGAAATTTCGCAAAAGCCGAGCCAAGCTTCTCGAAGTAAGTCGGGTCCGCGCCGTCGACAACCTCAAACTCCGACCACAGTGACGTCTTGCCTAGTCGAATGATGCGGTAGATGGCCGCGTTGCAGCAGCAGCGACGATAGAGTTCCAAGAGTTTAGCGAGGACTGCTACATTTTCTTCTGCAAACACTGGACGCCGATAATTCTCGCGAAAGAACTCGGTCATTTGGTAAGTATGTCGAGCACGGTGGTGCTTCGCGATGAGCACAAGTCCGTCCAGTGAAGCAAGCCAAAGAGCGCGACACGCGTCACGTGATCTGTAACAATAGTAATAAAATATCAGTCGGACACCAATCAGCAACGAGTAACCAGCAAACGTACACGAAGGAAGTTTGAGCACTGCGACGCGCGTTGGTGAACGTTGTTCGAAACAGGCAAACTAGTGCTTCCATTGGGTCTTTCTTTGCCGAAGTGAGTGGCAGCACTCGATGCCGGTTGTTCTGCAAAAAAGCATCTTCCACCAACACCAATAACGCGGTGGTCCCTTCGTTGGCTGTTTGATGGAAATCGCGCAACAGTCGCACAACAATTCCGATCGCCTCCACACTGGCGACTACCACCGCGTTGCCAAAACTGGTTGGGACATCGTCCAGCCAGTGCTTGAAATGAACCAGTTGGAGTGCCATTAGCGCCATCGCGTGATTCGACTCATCCAATAGGTGCAATTGGGACGCTCCACGTGACTGAATCTTTGCTGCATGAACGACTCGACTGTAAAAACCATCCCAGTTGAAAAGTGTGTGGAAGAGACGAAGGGCCTTTCCACACACAACCCACTCCGTTTCGACTCGAATCGAACCTGCGAAGATCTTCACCACTTGCCCGAACATTGCTGTGGATGCCAGTCCGTGCTTGTTCTCATAAGTCGTCAGCTGCTCCATAAACGCTTCCTCACCCATACTCAAGGCAATCGCCAACATCATATCAAGACACTGAGTGGGCGTAATGTGAGAAGTTGGCTCAAAGAAACGACACAAAAAACAGACAGCCCTGACGTACATTGCTCAGTAGGTCGAGACGCAACTGGCCTGATCGAATAAAACGAAGCGACGCAACCATCACTTGCCGGTCAGATAGCCGCACGAGGTCATCAAGATACTTGGACGCTTTAATCGACATGTGGCAGACGGCGGCCAAGTCCGACGCGTACGACATCATGGCATCCGAGTCGAAAAGCGCATGGATGCTGAGGTCGGCTTGCTTGGCGGTGAGTGGTAACTGGCGACAAAATACTCGCACAATGCTCGCCAGTTGCAGCACGACCTCTTCGCGGCCTTGTATGGCGGTCTTCCGGATGGCCGCACGGTCGAGCTCCAATAAAATCTCCAGCAGAATACCATGATAATCTAGAAAAAATGTGATTTGGTCAATGAAGATGCTCTCGCATAGAAGATTCAGCAACTCGACCGGCCACCGAACGCTTTTGACGACTTCTGTCTTCGACATTTCATCTGCAGCACCTCCAGCGAGCAGCAACGACGTGTTCGTGCTCAAAGTCAACGCGGACCACGTTTTGAGTGGCTGAATGATTTTGTTTGCAACGTCTTTACTGGCGAGACGCAGTAGATCGATGATGACCGGGACTTCGTTCATGATGGCGCGTAAGACGCGCGCTTGGTTTCGATCACTGACATCCTCCGCGCGTCGTTCGCTATCTGCACCCACAGACGAATTCGAATTGCCGCGAAACATTTTCACCAGTAGTCCAAGAATCTAATCGCCATTGCACGTGAGCATCCCAACAAAAAGCACTGTCAAACCAAATCTGGTACGTACCGCAATGCGCAACTTGTTGTCCGATTGAGCGAAATGGAGAACATCGATCAAGTCATTCATTCGAGCATGCGACACAGACTGTGCCCTCTGGGATGACATTTGCAACCCCCAGAGTGCCATGATGACGCGGCGCATCGTCTTTCTCTCCTCACGGGTGGCTTCGATCCGTTCACTTCCGTCTTTCCCTGTGTGGTGTACCATCGGTTCCAGAACGTTTACGATCGAGGCAGCGCGTTCGTCGGTCATCAGCCGTGTGTTCGTTGCCACGGATCGAAACAGTTGGGGCAGTGTCTTCAGCGCAAATTTTGCACCCGAACCTCCACGCCACACTTGTTGGCCAAGGTCTTCAACATAGTATGTCATCGCAAGCATGCGGACGGAGAGATCATACTTGCCGGAAGCAGCGACCACGGTGAAATATCTGAAAATCTACAAAGAACGAGCCCACTGTGAGCGTTCTCCAAATTGATCCACCCACGCAGAGAAATACTTTACATACTTGGTCATTGACTCGACATACGGAATCTTGGCGTGATGGCAATACTGGAAACGACCCCACTTCAGGCAGCAAGTTGAAACGCAAGAGTTGCTTTGCCCAATGAGACTTGACAGAACAGAACGGAAAGGCATCATCGTCTCTTTTCGTCGTGTCTGTCGGCGGCGAGCAAGTCAACATATCCAATTTGGATCCCGAACTGCATAGCGTGTCTCGAAGTGAAGAATAGATGAGCTGCAATCGCTCAATGACCTGTTCCGATACGCTTTTAACAGCGCAATCGATCGCCAATGTTGCAAGGAGACCGACCGCGTTTACTAGGAGAAGAAGTTGACCGACGTCCAAAAATCGGCTGCTTGGAGTAACAGCGCCGGCGTCGATCACGCCGTGGACCAGGCTTAGCACATCCGACAACGGCACTGCGACGTGGTTTCGGATTCGTTCGCAAGTACACAGAGTCCACATGATTCCGAGGGCCAGAACCCTTGCCATCGTATCGGTCACGACTTTATTGGACATCAGCTTGATCAGGTCCTTCATGACCGAAACGGCCACTTCCTCGAACCCGACCAACGTGGGCGCCAGTGTAAACGCATTTTGGATCACGATTAGGAGCTTGACATGCAGAAATGGCTTTGCTGGGCTGACCCACTTACAGACAAAATGAATAGTTAGTACTGAATTACGCCAATATCGTAGAAGTAAGTGTTGTCGTACCGCATTCAGATTTCGAGATAGCAAAGGCACCACTTTCAAAAGCAGGTTGGAATTGTCGGCGCCATAGCTGAGCACCACGATCATACTCGCCACAGTGTCGACATCTACTTGATCGAACTCATTTCGACCTGTTTTACCGTACAGCACTCCAGTCGTTGGTTCCACCGCCACACCCACTGTGTCACTTCCGCCACTTCTGGGCAACGGGCTGGGCGTCACACGGATCTTGGCTACCGCCAGTCGCAAAACATACTCGATCCACGAGCAATAGAGCTGATCACCTTTCTGCAGTACGATTGCGTAGCTTTCCCATATCGCCTTGGTGAGTCGAGAGCTGGCAAACTCAAAAGATCGTTTTGCACGCCAACACAACCCGGCGAGTGCGATCAGTGCTGCATCTCGAATTGCGTGGGAGGCATGGGAGGTTAACACAAGTAGTGCATAGTGAAGCTGGAATTCCTGGGCTAGCAATTGACTGGTATCGGCATCATGGACAAGGAGGTGGAGACATCGGAGTACTTCCTCAAGGTCGATTTCCGCTTGCAGGGACTCAGATGTGCTTGTTTCGTCAATGCTGTCCAGAAAAAGGATGATGTTGGTCACAAACGAAGGAGTTCGTGCGCACTCGTCACACGATCGAACACTTGTGGGGAGAAGAAGAGCTCTCTTTTTCGACGGGTGCTGGGAGATATACAGCCACCTCAGCACGCCGTGCTGAATTTTGACAGCCTTACGGAATTTTGTTGCAATGCCTAGCAGCCGTTGTGGTGAGAAATTCCTCCGCGGCGAGCCAACTCCACCTGCCGCAACGACACTGGCGACGGCACGAGCGATCATGGCCCCGACGAGTTTCGTGGCAATGCTTGTGGCCATTTTTTGGACCTCTACCAGTGATCTCGGTTGGGGTTTGGCGTGGTTGGGCCTATGCGCCGCGCACCGGTCAGCGCCTGCGTGTTGTCGTCGGACAAGCGCATTGAATCGGCCAACTCGGTCACGAAAAATCAATTCTTCAGATCCTCTTTGTGTTGCACGTGGAAGCATGTCCAGCATCACGGAATCGGCCGGGAGAGCCAGCTGTGCGAGCGCGAAGACAGTTTGGCGCCGAAAGACGTCAACGCGACCGAATCGAGCGAGGGCGTCGATGAGACTCGCTCCAATGTCTGCATCTTCCACTTGCCACGCAACATCAACCAGTCGATCTACAAACTTCAGATCCAGTAGTTTTTGCTGCAGTGGCCTCCAGCGTTGACACATTCGGGCGATGAACTGGACGTGATTTGCTGCGATCAGAGCTAGCCTGCGCGAGAATTGCTCTGCCCTCAGCATGTCCATGTGCATGCGCACGACGTCATCGCTCAACGAGAGCTTCTGGATACCGTTTTCAGTGTGAAACACCGCAAAGTAACGCATCAGCAACCCGTCGATGACCTTGATGCATTCCTCGGGGCGTGTCGTTTGAACAATTGTCTCGAATCGAGTCCGCAATTCAAACGCCTCGGCTCTTTGGGGAGACCGTGCGGCCTCCATGACTGCACGAACCACGCCGAGAACATTTTCATAATACTCGAATCGACCTCCTTCAAGCGAAGCAACTTCATTGTTCTCAGCAACGACGACGCAGTCGTCCATGTCGAGTTGAAGCATGAAGTCTGTGAGGCCGATTTGCAACGAGTACTGGAAGATTCGACAATCGTTTTGAACTTCCGGAAGGAAAAACACGCGCGAAACAATGCTTTGCGCTAAAATGCGCCATTCGCTTGGGTAATCACTCCGAGAAGGAGCCAAAATCCATAAAATGTCGTACACGTCGGGCTCAGGCGGTACGAAGCAGTTCCCTGCATCAACAGATCGCTCAAATCGCTGATTCATCAACGTTGCAACAACAGTAGCCGAACTCGCACCCAAAAACGAGCACAGGTGATCGAGATACTCGGAGCCGTACTCAACATCAACACACGCCGCACCATGAGGTCAAGTATTGTATGGGAGACTGAAGGTGTCAACGCCAATGACTCAGATTCTGCAGCAATTCGCAGCACAGAGCCAAATGACTTTTGGATTTCAGACTCGCCATAGCGAACAGCTTCAACCAAGCTAGCAACCGGCTCTCGCCGATGCATATCACGGAGAGCAAGCAGACGCACTAACGGCAAGGCCCCATGTGCGATCGTCTTCTGTTGGATGTCGGTCTTCCCCTGAAGATGACGTAGGAATGCAGAGGTCGAGCTTTGCTGTTGCGCGTAGTTTTCTTGGACAAAACATCGGAGCAGCACTACTTGAGGGCCTTCTGCGTCCACAGATGAGTAGCCAATCGCCACACTGTCCACGTACGGGAACGCAAGAACTTTTTTCAATGTTGGCATGGTATCAAGTGCGACTAGTGGATGGCCGACATAGCGATGGTTGACACCGAAGGCCATTTTGTGTTGCCTTGGCTGCTGCACCACCGAGTCAGTGACCGGCACGGACAAGCCAAACCACGCCAGTAACGCTCGTTGCGTCAGCTCTGAGGTTGTCGGTGGAGTTTCAACAGAGAGGCTGGGTTGGTAATCAATGTAGACGAATTCGAACGCTTGATCCACCTCGGCGGCGTAGAGATAGCGTTGCCCTTGTAGCTCACACCAACTCGCAGTTGGTTCAATGTACCAACGCACTCGCGTCGGTCTTGGACATGATGCTATCGCCTCAGCATCGATCAAAGCCTTGTACCATCTTGCAGGATCAGCCGAATGGAGCTGAAGAAGAGACGCGAATCGTTTCGTTTCATCATCAGAGAGCCCGAGCTCGGGTGCTGAGGACAATATGGATGCTACCACCGTCTCGGCACCTTTCGACGAATCGCCCACGACCTTGCGACCGTGGCGTTCCTGTCTTGTCACTTGACCGCGCAAAGCTGTTTGGAGACTTGCGATGTTATTCCCCGCTGATACATATCGCCGTACATACGTTGGCAAGTGAAAGTCAAGTACATCAAGAGCGGCGATCAAATAGCCCCGCAACACTTGCAGATTGTAGACGCCTTCATCTTCCACTGGGAATGGAGATAGCAAATCAGCTTTCTGGACGAAAGCAAACAAGAGAGTGCTTAATTGCGATGCGGGACCGTTCGATCGCCCGTTCATTTTCTTCTTGTTCTTCAGTAGGTTCTTAAACACCTTGGCGCGCTTTTTGCTTGTAAGTTCGTTCAAACCTAGATCGGTGAGAAGCACCTCCACAGCTTTCTCCTCTACTTGCTCTTGTCCAGTAAGAACAGCAAGCGCTCGAACTACTGACTCAATGCGGCTCGGAACGACAGGCAGTGGTGACAACTCAAACACTTCGAACCGCACCTTCATCAGTCTCGTCCGCATATCTGTGAGTGAGTTCAACGCTTCCTTGCGGAAGTGCGTCGTGATTTGGTTGACTTTATCTTCCCAAAACGCAACGGATAGACCTGCCCAAAGAACGTCAACGCTTTTGACAACGCTCTCGGTCAACGAACATGTGCGATAGACTTCCTTGAGTGCTGGGCGAAATTCATTTGCAAACGCTGGGAGACTGGCACTGGCAAAGTCGCGCAGCATTAGCTCGGCAAAGATCACCTGCACCGTAAAACACGAAGGGATATCGTGACCGATACCGGACGACCCAATCTCGAGACAACTTCGGATATTGACAGCGCTGGCTTCGACACTTCCCTTGCGAGTCATCGTCGCGAGAGCTTGATCTGGCTTCACTGTTTCTGATGCAGGAGGTGGCTGTTTATCAACAGTCTTGTTGGCAGCCTTTGTGGATCGTGCTGGGCGCGCACTAGCGTCTGGTTGGCTTGATTTTGGTTTCTCTAGTTCGGAAACAACAGGAACCGCGTCAGGGGTGACCAGCTGAGTGTCAACTGACTTGACCACGGGGGTAGTGGTTTGGAGTTTCTCTTCGCTGTCGGTATGGGGTTTCTTTTCGCTGTCGATAGGAGCGTGGATCGGGTGGGACACGTGCCCAGTTGCCGCGCTCTCCAGAGCTGGCTGATGATCTTCCGGTGGCGGCGCCACATTTATCGGAGGTTGCTCAGGCTCGCGAATAGCGACACGAGTGCGTCGATTCACATGGAGGTCACCAGTCTTGATCTTGTTTGTACCTGTCCACTGCCACACCACAGCCTTGACATCACCACCGTCGTCCCCTGTCACGATGACTGATAGATGCAGTTTCGTGAGTAGCTTCTTGATGATCTTGTTCTGCCCCGTAGGCGATGTCAGCACAATAGAAACCATTGCAGCAGTCATATCGACGCGCTCCGCGAGTGCTTTGAGAGCGAGCCGAATCGTCAGCTCGCTGGAAGATAGACCGTCGATCTTCGCGCCGCCCACTGCGGAAAAGCCAGATAATTGCAGCGTCACGCCATCGCCTCGACGAACAAACACATCGACTGCCGCCAAGATATCTCCAAATCGAAGATGCGTTAAGCTCAGCGTCGGTGGCAAGTCTGCTGCGGGAATCGCGGACTCGATGTGATCGCCGCGCGCGACGGCGGCGGTGGGAATGGCACCAAAGCCCCTTCGATTCGCCTTGCCTGCACGGCCCATTGACGGGGGTATCAAAACAGTGAGCGCTCCGTCATCCTCGAGCGCTTCATCAACGCGTACACTTCCTTCGGCATCCACAGCGTCTTCGTCAGACTGGCCGAGGTGCGCGAACACAAATGTCGATGGGATGGTGGCTCCACAGAACGTCGCAATGAGTTTGCGCACATCCGCGAGCGTAGACCCATCTAGCACTTCCAGTTGTTGTTGCGCGACCACAGCAGGTGGCTTCACATTTGGCGAACCCCCTTCCTCTTTTTCTGCAAGCCCATCGATGTCGTCGTCGTCATTCATCACCTCGGCCCGGATCGTTCGAGTCTGCCATTTGGGTCGATTGTACTGCGCGAGCTGCTGGAGCTGTGCGTCTGTCGCCTGTCCGAGGCGCTGCTCCACCCCCACACTAGCATGTTGTCCATGTCGCCCTCGCGCCGTCGTTCTCTTCATGCTTGGTTCTCACTTCCTGTCGCTTCGCAGCATCACACAGTACTCGTCAAGTGCGGTTTCCCTTTTTGGTGGAAATGGGGCGCGCCAACAAGTCGACCGACCATCACTCCTTGGCACCGACAATCCAGTGGCGTACAATGCCGAAATGAGGTGAGTCATGGGCATTCACGACTTTACTTCTACTATTTCAGGTACCTTGGTTTGACACTATCTCGAACTATCCACCAGGAATCGAAATTCTGTTTTATCCAAAATCCAATTTTTATTGCGTAATATGTGGGCCACGCTCAGCGTTCGAGGCTGTATGGTACGTTGGCGCGGCGAGCTGTTGCTGCCGCTCCGTGATTTTATGGATGAGCGCTTGACACATAAACTGCTGGCGCGCGAGCTTGCGCACTTCTTTCAGAAACACCACCAACTGGATCTCGCCGTTGCTCAGCGCGCGGTCCATAAAATACAGCGCATCTTCCACGGCTTGGCTCTCCGCGATCGCGTTCAACAGTCTACACACACAAACTCCAAATTGAACACCCAATACAAAACCCCATGATTATCACCACACAGTACACATACTGCTTGGACAAGTTGTCGCCTTCTATCAGGATCGTGTCGGGATCCACCGCGTCCTGGGGAGAGATCCATCATCAATACAGTCCAGTTCGTTAGCCAGGGGATTCAACGGTGGACGACATTTAACCATTCTCACCTTGGACTCGTGCTCGTCGAGCCATTGCTGCACGTCGTGGTCTTGCGTGTCAATGAGTTCTTTCGCACGCCGCAAA
The DNA here is from genome assembly GCA_023336165.1 of Pythium monospermum. NCBI lineage: Eukaryota > Oomycota > Peronosporomycetes > Pythiales > Pythiaceae > Pythium > Pythium monospermum. The sequence goes on from JAADWJ010000216.1 coordinate 14,958, forward strand.
TCGTCGCGCAAAAACTCGAGCGACTGGATCCCGCATTCCACGTTTTCTCTGGATTGGGTCAGTTGCAGCTGATGCTCAAACTGGAGATCAATGTCATCTGATGGTGTACACTACTGGGTCAGCAAACGACCCAAAAGAGAAGCCCAAGGGCGTGAAACCGCGTACCTCGCACGCGCTTGAAAAGCTTTTCCATCTCTTGCTGCGCCTTGGCCGTGACTTCCACTTTTAACGTGGCTGCGCGATCTTCGTACCGGAAGGCGGCGCTGGCCGCTGGTGACTGCGATGCTGTGTACGGAGAGCCACCAAACAACGACTCGTGCTGCGCGGTTTTGGCACTTGGCTGGTACCCAGTGTAGCCCTGATACGCCTGTTGTTGTTGCTGCTGCTGTTGCTGTTGCTGCTGTTGCCCATTCTGGTACGAAGAAGAGGATGCCGAACCACCATAGTATCCCGCTTGCGGGTACCCAGACGTCGCACCACTTCCGGACGACGGCGAGGAGCTGTACGCAGCCGGAGCAAACTGAGGAGCGGCTTGAACTGGTCGACGAAACACAGGCGGGATATTGCCGAAAATGGAGCACATGTGCGCCACCAGCTCCACCAACGTGAAATCCTATGAGCATGCATGCATACGAAGGGACGCAAATACGATGAGCGACGGAATGTGATGGACGTGAGGGGGAGAAAACAAACACGGATCGGTGACTGGGGGATGGGGTAATGAAGTACCTGGCGCCAGTCGGAAATGTATGGAATCTTGACAAATCCGTTGCTTGTGACATGCGGATGCCCCGGCTTGACCATCATATCTACAGTGTGGTGATGAGAGTACCCGTTAGTAGCCATTAATGATCAGAAAACAAATCTACATCAGCGCACCAGGTGTCGGCCGAACAAAGCAAACCGCGGGTGCGAGCGGATACGTTTCCACGATCCAAAACTCGACCGGGATGTTGTACTGGTTGCCGCGGTAAAAGATCGGAATCGTGCCTTCTAAGTTCAATAAAGTGCTGGTGGTTCCATCGTTGTGAGCTATGATGGCGACCACCAAAAAAGAATTCAGTGGCAAATCCAGATTTCGGTGGGATGAGGCTATGCAATCAATCAAGCACCCACCAAAAGTGCCGCAATTTGGCTGGAGCGATGGGATCTGCCTCAGTAGATTGTACACGTCCTGCCGGACACGAGAACTTTGCTGTATGGATCAACAAGAAAATTCACATGGCTCATGAGTGCTGTCTGTGCGTCCCTCGACGCCACTTCTGCTTCGCCACGACCACATACCACATAACACTGCAGCGACGACAGGATCTGGTCCAGATTGCTCACGTTACTTGCGTACATGGCGGCGGCGCGCGAGGCCCTGTATCAGCTACGTGCGCAAGCGAAAGCACGTTGGCAACTGATCGCTGAAGCGCCAAGTGTCTGTCAATGCCCACGGCGATCACCGTTCTGCTTCGCTTTCAGATCACAGATCACTCGGTTGTTCTTCTGTCTGAAGCGCTCCCTTGACTGAAAAGTAGCTCCCCACCAGGGTAAGAGCACGCACTCTGCACAGAATGTACGTCGCTGTTCCACTAAATTGGTACAATGGACCCACTACAAGTCATTATACCGAGGGAGAAAACAGCGGGTCTGCATTTTGTTTGTGACTTTTATGATCAAAAATTGCCATGACGCACGTGGGACATTGGGGCTTTGGATGTGAACCCATTCTTGCTGGATACCGCTGTCCACGGCGATGTCGCGGCGGAGGACAGAGTCACAGGCAACAACTGCTGCAGCATCGCCATGCCGCCGTTGGACAGTAGTTCGCTGCGCCGCCGCTGCTTGCGGTCGACGCTTTCGACCGCCTTGCGTCTCATGAACGGGGTGTCGCGTGGACTGCCCACCAAGACTTCCACAGCGGATGCGGCAACAGCAGCCTCCCGCTGCTGCTGTTGATGGTGTTGCTGATGCTGTTGTTGCGAATGATGTCGGCCCAGATCGGAGTAGAAGCGCAGCATCTCAACCATCAGTTGATGGCGTAACGTGGCTGAAAGGTAGTACGAACCAGGCGGCAGGAACGGCAGCACGGCGCGCAGATCCGCCACGAGGTCGTCGTCCAACAGGGCGCCTTTGACAAGGTTCAGCACATCGCCGCGGTGGTCTCGCCTTGGCGATGCTCGACGCGCGAGCGTCTCGACGGTATCATAAGCGGCGGCTTGGCCACTTGAAGACGATGATGAATAAAGCGACAGCGACGGCAGCACGTACCCAGTTACATTTTCCGGTGTGACGTGGGTGCCGCGCAAGCCCTTGAGATCAAAGATCACAAAGTCGCTGTCGTCCACTTGGCAGGCCACGTGGACCACGACGGCCTTGGCGCCGCCGTTCTCCAGCCGCGTCGAGGCTTCGTCTCGATTGGCACGCATATTCTTCAGAAAGGCTGCCCAGTCGGTGTCTTTTGAATCGGGCTCAGCGCCGCCCACAGACGATGGCTGCTCGGTCGACGATTGCTTTGTCTTGGCATTCTTTTTCACGGTCACCGTGACCACTGGTTTACGGAGCGAGCCTTTCTTTTTGTGGACCGTATCGTACAGATTCGAGATGGTCTCCGCTGCTTGTTGGTTGCGCTGCTTGGATGACGACATGGCAAACACCGCGGCTCGTAAGATCGACTTGAGTGGCACTGACTCGTCTTCCACCACTCGCTCGTCGGCTCGCTCACCACCGGGATCGCTATCGTCGCCGTCTTCGTCAAAGGCGCCCAGCTTTCTGCCCCCCATGCCTGGCACACCCGTTTGCATGGCGCGGTAGAGTAGCTTCAAAGACTCTTTGGCTTGCATCATACACTCGCCACGGCGTTCCAGCTCTTTCTTAAACTTGGCTTGCACTAATAGAATCAGATTCTCAATCTCCATGCGGTGGTGCTGTTGGATTTCGTTTTGCCTGCGCTCGTACTGTTCAATGATGAGCTTCTTGTACTCGAGCAGCGTGGTCACGTACTGTTTCTTGAGCAACGCGATCTCGTCCGCATGTGCGAGCTGCATTTGCTCCATATCCGATGGCGCTGTGCGTCGTTCAGGGGGCAACGGCGACCCGTCGCTGCCCAGCATCCCCATGGACTGATGGTTGGTCGGGTCGGCTTCGTACTGGGCGATACTGTCGCTGATCAATTCATCCGAGTGGTCGCCCAGCGCGGACGCCTCGCGCTCCGGGAACACCGACGTCACGACTTGCTGCACCGCGTGGTTGAGTTCTCGTTCATCGCGCGCTGTCTCTTCGTCGACGTCATCGTCGTCGTCGCTGCTACTGGTCGACAAATCGTCGTCGTCAGCTCGTCCTGCTCCTGCTCCTCGGCCACGGCGACTTCCACCACTGCTCAGCGACGCTCGCTTCTTGTGGTGACTGGACTCTCTCTTGAACGAAAGTGAGAACGACGACACGGAGCGACGCATCACGGGCTTGCCTGCAGTGGCTGCGAGTGCAGCAGTCCCCATCCCACTGGACGAAGACGACACTGGCGACCGGGCGTTCGGATCCATCAGTTCTTGCGCGCGCATTTGCATTTCTCGAACAATGCGTGCGAGTTCGTTGTTGTCCTCTTCAAACTTGCCTCTCGTTTGCGTGAGGTCGCTCAGCTTGGCCTTCAAGTCCTTGATCGTCGCGTCTTGCTGACGGATCTTGGCTTCCATCTCTTGCTTCATCGCTGCGAGTTGTTTCACGTCGCTCTTGCTGTTGGCTCCGGCTCCACCAGAAGAAGTCGCCGCCGCCTTGCCGGCCGCTACTACAGCAGAAGTCTCACTGTCTTTCAACGCGGCCTCGGCTTTCATGCGCGCGATTTCGCTTTCTTTCAACCGCTCTTTGAGCTTGTCCATCTCGGCATTTTTGGCTCGCGCGACAAACTCATGCTTCATCACTTCTTCTCCTTGGCCGCTGCTTTTCTTTTCCAGTTCGCCCATTTTCAGTTCCAACTCCCCGAGCGTTTTCAGCGCGGCTTGGTATTTATCACGCCACAGCGTCACATTTTGTTGTGACGTTTCCCCCATTTTCTGTAATTCCGCGATTTTCAGTGCAAATTCTTCGCGCACGTTTTTCAATTCGTCATTTTTCATCGCACAGGCGATTTGGCTTTTCTTGAGCTCGTGGTTGTGGTCTTCAACCGTGGCCATCATTTCTTTGTGGGACTTGATGTGCTCATGCAGTTGGACCAAGATCATGTGTTTTTCTTTATGTAACGCGTCCAGAGTGATCCGCAGGTCCCGCATTTGCTGCTGTTGCTGTTGCGATCCACTGCCACCACCACTAGCACCACCACCACCAGTGGCGTCACCGTATAGAGCGTCACTGTGGTGCATTTGCTGGACGACTTGGAGCGTCTTGGCCAGCACGGCCTTCATTTGGTCGGCCTTTTGGGTCGCGTCTTGGAAGACCAGTGAAAAATTGTGTTCTCCTTCGCCGATGGCACTGGACACTTCCAGATCGTCGGCGAATTCCGAGATCATGGAGCGCTCGGTGCGCGTGCTGGTCTTAGCCAGCGACGAGTGGGTCGCCATGAGCAAGTCGCCGACGCGCCACCGCGCAGGCACGTCGATGCGGCGGTTGCCGTGCTCGTCGATGTCGTCGTCGTCGTCGTCGGCGTCCGAGCCGGAGACCATGCTCTCGTCGTACAGCCGCACGAGCTCAGCCACACGCGATTGGATGGCTCGTACATGTGGGTTGCCACTGGTATTACTGCTACCGGTAGTAGTCGAGCCATTCGCACTGGTGGCGTGGTGGTGGCCGCCGGGCGTGGTGGTGGTGGTCGGGTAGCTGGCCACCGCGGCCGCCATCAATGTATCTTGCGTGGCGACCGCCATACTAGTGCTGGAGCTGCTCGTCGGTGGACGCCGCGGCGAAAAAGTGGCCGGAGACGCCGTCGGGTTCGTGGTGGCAGCAGGTGGGTGGGGATGCGCTTTCTTGAGCAATGGGGACGGAGATGGTGACCGTGCTTGGGCCGCTTGCTGCGGTCGCCTCGGAGACGGCGACCGCGACGGCGACGCCGGTGGGGACGACGGCATGGCTCAGCAGAGGAGGTGTGATTCCCTGCCTAACAGCGACGCGACAGAGAGAGAGATCGACACACGTACACGCTCATGGTCTTCCTAAAAATAATTTTTTGTTTTTTGCTCTACTTCTCTATACTACAGTAATACTCAACCTATTTTATGCTGAAATTGTTGTTTTTTTTTTACGAATTATCCACGATCGTCAACAGCGTTTTTTCCACATCTTCAAAGCGCTCCGAGCCGGACCGGCCGCGTGTGAAATAGCCCTGGATTTTCATTTTCTCCGTTTCGCTGAGCCTCTCGAGGCAATTTTTCAAATGCGACGGCGTCAAATCTTTGCGTGTGATCACGCCGCGTACTTCATTATTCCTGTTCAAGACCACCAAGTGGCGCAAGCCCAACGAGCGAAACAAACGAAACGCGCGCGGCACGGGCGTTTGGTCTTGCACGGTATGCGGCGTCGGGTTCATGTACGGCGTGAGATCCATCCACAAGTCGCGCTCGTCGTCGTCCAGCTTGATATCGTGGATGGTCGGGTACCGCGGGTAGTTGCTTTCCAGGTCTCTGTACGAGAGCGCGTACTGGTCATTGTACAGCAGCGTGGTCTCGCCCGCCGGTCTGCGAGTGAACGGCGCGGGCTTGTCGATGAAGAAATCTTTCCGTTGCAGCAACACACACAAATGGCGACGGTAAATGAGCCCAGCAAACTTGTGGCGTCTTCTTTGTCGGTTGGCGCCCCCTTCATTGCATGCATCGTCCTGGACGGAGTGTTTGCCTGGCACGACCACAGGGAAGCCGCCATGGGAATATTTTTTCAATAAATCCACAATTTCACCCACTTTGACGATTTGGTGGACCACAACTGGTGGCGAGGCCATGATATTTTCCACACGAAGATAACGTGCATAAAAAGGCGGATCAAATTCCAAAAATGGTAATTTTTTCAAGTGGATATGGATATCGTAGAGCCCTTCGTTGAACGAATTGCCGACCCACCGCGCTGCCATGAGCGCCACCATAATGGGCAACCCCCACTCGATGACACCGGTGCATTCCAAGATGATGACCGTGAGTGAGATGGTCATCCGAGCCATGCCGCCCAGCATGGACGCGGCGCCGATCAACGCAAACATGCCGTCTTGCGCGCCCACGGGCATGCCCAAATAGTGGACCACCATCACACAGAGCCGTCCAAAGGCCGCGCCAGCGAGCAAAGACGGTACAAAAAGCCCACTGGGCACGGAAATGCCGTACGTCCAACACGCAAACAAGTAAAACACGCTGAAAAACAACACCAAAGACAAGGGCGAAAACGAATTGTCGCCGGTGAAATGAAGCAATTGCTTGATCGACGTGGAGTACGAGAGCGTAAACAGCGACGCGAGGTCGTTGTAGTGGCCGTCGGGACAGTAAAACGTCACCAGGGCGTCTTTGTAAGGACCTCCGAGTGGTCGGCACTGGCCGAAAAAGTACGGCAACCAAAACGAAACACCGGCCATGAGAAGCGCGATAAGCAGCGCTTCACTGAGCTTGAGCCATTTGTTGGTCACGCGCTTTTGCCGCCACTGGGTGAGCGCCTTGTTCATTTGGTTGAACGCCGCGCCAAACAGTCCACCGACCATGCCCATGGAGATAAACACCATCAAATCCAAAATCTCATACGATTTCGAGCCAATGAACGGCCCAAACGAAAACGTTCCCGTTTGCGTGCCCAGCGTACCAAGAAAAACGTGGCGTTCCAGGTTGTCTTCTCGACCGCTTTCACTCTCGGCGTCCATGAACGAAATGAAAAAGTTGAACACAAACGCCGAGACCATCGCACAGAAAAAAGTACGCCATGTGAGATTTTGGTGCCAAAACGACGCGCCTTCTTCCAGCGCAAACAGGACGCCGCCGATGGGCGCGCCAAACGCTGCGGCGACACCGGCGGCCGCGCCACACGAAATGAAATCTCGTTTTTCCTTGTCGTTTCGGAAACCTTTGAATTTGGTCCAACTCGTGTCGACGCCAAACGAAGACGATTTGCCTTGTGATAACCCCGCGCCAATGACCGCGCCACTGTGGATCATCGGACCTTCTTTGCCCACGGGCAGCCCCCCGGCGACAGAAAACAAGATGCCACAGGCCTTGCTGAACAGAGTCTTGAACCGCACGACGCGGTGGATCTTGATGCCGTTCAAAGTCGCCTTGATCTCCGAGATGCCCGAGCCGCCGGCGACAGGACACCAGATCGCGACCATGTACGCCGCGATGGAGACAAAGCCCACGCTGATGCCCGCGTACACGGCAAAGCCCGTGCCAAAGCGCACCAGCCCATGCTTTTCTTGGGCCACGTAGTGTTCCATCGTGGTCGTGCGGTACGTGGAAAACACCTTGGTCATGGTCTCGACAAAGCACGCGACGATCGCAGTGGTCAGTCCGATGCTAAAGGTCATGACCCACCGGCCAATGTTGAGCGACCGGATCGCTTCTTCGGTTTGCTCGTGGTCGTGCTGCATATTCACACGGCTTTCAAAAAAATCATAGTCGTACGACTCCAAATGCTGCGCTTTGAGTTTTTTTTCATGGTCTTTGGCATCGTTTTCTTCTTTTTGTTTGTTTGTTTTCTTGTTCTTTTGGTTGTTCTGGTTGTTTTTCTGTTGCAAGGCGTCGCGTTGCGTGTGGAGCCACTGGAGGATGCTCGTGCCTTGCTGTTGGCGAAGCGATTCTTCCATTTCGAAGCGAGCGAACCGAGCGCCAGAGTACAAATCGTCTGGGAACGAATGCGTGCGCGCAATGGTCATGCCTGTCGCTGCCGTGGGCGCCATCGTGGCATCGTAGTACGGCGCCTGTTGCAGCGGAGGAGGAGACGGTTGCTTGGTCTTGTTTGCTTTCTTGTTTGCTTTCTTATTGCGCGAGGCAGAATGATGGTCGTCTTGCCCATCGTCAGGGCAACTGTCGTGCGTGGTGCTGCTGGCGCTGTGGTAGATGCTGCTGCTGGGCGGCGGGCGCGTTGCGGCTTCCGGCTCCACGATGTCGCTCAAGCTGCTGGAGCTTGTGCTGCTGCTGCGCGGAGCGTCAGCGGGGAGTTGTTCCACGTCGCTTTGGGTGTGGTTGCCACGGCCACCGGCACCGCCACGCAAAGAGAGCCGAACGCGCCGCGGCGTGTTGCCGTTGCTGTTTGTATTGCCGTTGTTGCTGTGGCTACTACGTGAGCTGCGTCTACCGTAGCCGCCCAGGAGCGCGTCCGTCTCGGTGGTGGGCTCCATCGCGTCGCGATCAATCAACTAAATGTAAATTGCTTTTTTTGTCTTTCTTGGCGCGAGTGCACTGTTCCGTGGAGGCGATGATGAGGATGACGTGCAGAATGCAGAAGAGGCTTCACACGTTGTACAGTAAGTGGTATGCACCGATATCGCTGCGTGACCCACCGGAAGAGATGGAGCGAAGCAAAGTCCGCGTGTGAGAGTACAGTATGAGTGGCTGCTGGCTGGCTGGCTGGCTCTGTGTCGGCCGGTCGAGCCGGCAGACGCTGATGACGGGAGCTTCAGCTTTTCGCGGTGGCCGAAGTTGCTTGACGCACTTCTCCTTCTCTGCCACGGTGTGGGTTTCAGCCAATCCACGCAGCCATATGGAGCAATAGTACATCTGATTGGCTACTATGCTGGACGGCGCGAAAATAGGGTGGTGATTGGGTGAAAAACTTTATTTTTTTTGGAGTGACGTTCTGATTCTTTGATTTGAAGGTGAGTTGAGTCTGATTCAGAGATCGTAGGGTCCTGCTAAAACCGGGTTACGCTGACTTGTGTACCCAACGTCGGACTTTCGAAGCGCGAACAGATCCCTTTTGGCTGAATTTTATTTTGGCCGATGATGCTTTTTGCGATCACCATTTTCCTGACGTCGATCACGCAGACACAGCACAGGTTGTGCGACACGTGCAAGCACTTGGACATATTGGGTGGGTGTCTTTTATCTTCCACATCTCACATTCCAGTATGATACATGGCGGTCTTGATCTCCCAAATATCAGACATGGTCACCTGTTGTCTTGGAGATCACCATGGCGCGCAAGCCACACAAACTCCCGCTTTCTTCACTTTCATTCCAATTCGTCTGGCTTCCAGATGCGCTGGAGCTCTTCGATTTCGTTGACGTCGGAAGGGCGGACAACAGCCCGACTGGCCAGTGCAGTTCCGTGTGTACAGAGTTACAATGTGTATGTAACCCCACTGACGCCAGTCTTCATTTTCGACACAGAGACAGGGCCTCAGTTTGGTTTTCTTCTTATATCGCTTTGGCCATCAAATTGTAGAGGTGGGACAATAATGTCACATGGTGCACTATTTTGAATTTCGAAAGTCATTTTGAATGGCGTGCGTACTGGTCGTTCCAAAACAAGGTCGCTTCAAACTCAGCATCGCGAACATCGCGTGCAACATCCATACCGTGAATTGGAAATGGCAGGGCTGCTGGCGCCAGCTTCCATTCTTCAAGATCGGCTGGCGTGGAGGTGGCCACATCAAGTTTCGCAGGTCCTTGGCGATATTCCCCCCACGCCACGCCCCACCCACCCGCCCCGCCGGCCGGTCGTTCTTTCTTCGGGCCGAGAAGCTCCCCACACACTTACCGTCCGTGCTGTTGCGAGGACCGGACCCTCGCCAGCGGTGCTGCGTGGGAACGCCCGAGCTTGGCTCTCTCTCACTTGAGCGGCGCCTCTTGCGACCGCGCGTGCTGCTGCTTGTTTCTCAACAGCAAGCGAGCGCCTTTGCTCCAACTCCATTACATTTAAACGTTCAGTGGCCAGCGTGTGACGTGAACAACTTCTGTGTCAACAGATAACGAGAGACTTCAGAACACCAGTGGACACAGCCACCACCACACCCATGACGCTCAAGTGTTGGACATCGGCCATCGCGCAGACCCCTGCGGCCGGCGGCGCCACGGGCCCAGCGCCGAGTCCAGCGACCACCAGCACAAGCACAAGCAGCGCCAGTAGCGCAACGTCAGCTTCCGCGGCGGCGATCGTGGCCGTCATGCCCATGGCGAGCGCGGCGCCACGAAGCTTCTCTCATGGCGCCAGCACTGGCTCGGGGCTTGTCGATATGCGGCGACGCAGCGTCGGGTTCATCAACACCACGGCGCTGATCCCTGCGACAGGCCCGCTGGTCACGACGCCGTCGCGCAACGCCAACGTCCACAAGACCAACCGGCTGCGGTCCATGTCGTCCACGTGGGAAGCCTCGGACTTGGACGACGACGACGATGCCGCCGAAGAAAAATCGGGCGACACGTACAACGACCAGCTCAGCCGGCGCGATCTCATGTACACGCAAATCGCGAGCAACCTGAACCAGCAAAACCCCGACGGCAGTGGCAGTGGCGGCCCCCATGGCCACACGCCGCGGCGCCGCGGCCACCACAATTCGCGCAGTGCGCGCAGCCGCCGCCGCCGCACGATGAGTGAAAGCAGCGGCAGCACCACAGGCGCCAACAACAACCACAACAACCCAAACAACACCAATTGCGCGAGCAGCCGCCGCGTGCGGATCTTGACGCCCGTGGCCTCCCAAGTATTCTTTGGCGGCTGGGTGCGTGGCCAGCCGGCCGAAGTGCGGTGGGAGGTCGTGGACAAGTCGGTGCATAGCGTGCGCATCGACGTGTGCAACGTCGCGTGGGCCGTACCCACGACCATCGCGTCCCGGGTGCCCAACGACGGCAACTTCCAGTGGAAACGAGTGTACTGGGGCATGCCCATCACGGAAGGGTACTATGTGAATATTTACGACGTCTCGGACGTCTCGCCCGAAGACCAGCAGCTTCCGCAGGCGCCGTCTTCCGACCCAAACCAAGCGTCGCGGCCTCCGGACCAGCCCCAGAATAACCAAAATAACCAGACCCACCACCACCACCCAAACAACCAGAACCACCCACAGTCCACGCAAGATGGCGTCAAGACCGACTTGGTGTTGCTCGCAAGAAGTGACTGTTTTGCGGTGATCGGGTGAGCCCTCCCACAGGAGGTCTTTGTGGAAAACAAAGGAAAGGAAAAAGGAACGAAGAAGACACTTGCAACTTACACAACACACACAGCACCCACCCATACACCCATACACACGTACATACGGTATTTATCACAACAACAAGCAGAAGAGGGACCAAGACAGACATCGTTCACGCGCGAGAGGCGATCCTAACAACGATTTCCATAACCACTCTACACTCGAGTACTACACACACAAACACACGTACAAACAAGCAGGACGGAAACAGAAGAAGGAAGGACGGGAGGAGAAGAAGAAGAAGAACGAACGGTGCTGCCACGCGAGTCAAGTTCAGTCAGTGGATCAGTGTTTGTATAGTGCGTGGAATGCGTCAAATATCGTTTTTGTTTGGCGGACGGACGGACGGAGAGGAAAGGAGGGCGACGAGAATGAGAGAGAGAAAGAGCAGCGAGAGATTGGGGGAATGAGAGAGAGTGAAACGGAGAGGAAAGGTCATCAATATTGCATGTATTGACAAGTGGAGCGCCACCGTGGACGACGGGTCCAAGCAGTTATCTAAGAAGATTGTAATACCGGTAGTACTAGTAGTAGTGGAACAGACGAGTGAAATGAAAACTGAATTAGCCTTTTTGTAGTTGCAGGTGTTGGGTACGACTGGATCTTGCATGGATCTTGTGTGAAGGGGCGCTTGTGTGTATATTGTGTGTGACTCTCCAGCGTCCGTCGAGCCTCACACATGCCGACCAACAAGTCACAGCAACCCCACGGCCATGGCGGCGAGTCATGGCCAGCGTCACCGACCAACAACAGTGAGCATGCTGGCGTGGGCTTTGAAGAACCTGCTGCCCCGGCTGTGCTCAACACGCGCCTGACGCTCCAAATTCGGCGGCTCACCGTGACCCAGCGACGCGCCGATTACGTGGAAGCGATCGCATCCCACGCGGCCGAACTGACCAAGATCCCGCTCTCCATCGCGTGTAATGTCGACACTGTCCAGGCGTTTCGTGACGCCAGCCGAGAAGAGATCATGCTCAATGGCGTGTGCTTTGTCGGCGACCACCGCACCGAAGCATTCGTCGCAGCGATCAAACGGATCGTCATGCGCAACGTTGATGAGCCAGAAAAGTACTTGGCCGTGACCGACCGTGTCATGCGTGGCTGCAGCCGCACACTGAGTGGCTCGGACTCGTATTTTGCACTCCATGAGCTTTTCGCATCTCCCGATCTCTTGGTGCGTTTGTCACAGTGTCGTGGCGAAAACCAGGCCAGGATACACTTGGCTAATGTATGGGTGGTATTACCTTCGTAGATCAAACCGCGGTTCGGCAAGCCAGTGCCGCTGGATGTCACGCTGGGTCTTGACGCGTCCGACCACCGGTTCAAGTGCCGCATCAAGTCGACCAATCTCTTTGGCATGTACCGCAATGTCGATATCGACAAGCTCTTGCTCTCCACGACCCAGCACGAAGACGACATCGACCCGTTTGTCGCCGTTGACACACTGGTCGTGGAGATCATGGACCTGACAACCGACAAGACGCAGCGCCATTTGTCCATCCGCACGCCACCTGCGCCGCCCACCAAGCTGGAATTAGAGATCGAAGAGCTCTTTTAATTGAAGCTCGGCGTGGTGCTGTAGTTGCGTGCGCTGCCCCAAATCGAGGCGATGTGTATCGCCAAACCACTGGATTTTATCATACACGTTGTCAGTTCGGTTGAGTTGAAGCTGGTAGGTCTCAAAAGGCGACACATGAACGTCGATGCAGACATCGGCCGGTACTTCTTCTTCGTCGTCTTGCTCTTGGATTGCGTCGTCATCGCCATCAAAATCGAGCGGTTCGTCGTATCGCAGATGCATCTTGTCCAACAGCGTGCGTGTGGACCGTGCATCGCGTCCACTGGAGGGATCAACAGCACCGCTCTTGCGACTTCGACGTCTCTCTCTTCGTTCTTGGGTTGCAAACGTGAATGGCATCACCAGTGTTCGTCCTTCTTTTGTCTTTGGGTACTCATGGGCGGTTGGCTCCAAGCGGCTCGCCTTTTCACGCAAATCTTCCAGTTTTGCAGCATGTGCGTGGCGCATTTCAGCGATCTTGTGGTGGAAATTGGCAGGCAGCGCGTTATTTGAAAGAGACTCGTGGAGTTTCTCAAGCCGCTCGTCGATGGTCAGCCCATTGACAAACGTTGGCGAAACGCGCATTTCCTTTTTCCACTGCTCTTCTTGTTCCATCTTGGCACGGAAGAATCGCGCGGTTGAGTTATTCTGCCGTACAAATGCGTCGCTGTAGAGGCGACCAAATGCCTCTGAGACAGCATCAGACGCCGATCCGTCTTGGAAACTGGAGCGTTGTAGTGAGATCGACTCGCCAGCGTAAGGCAGCGGTGATGTAATGAGCTGTGGCTTAAACGTGCATTCCGATAGCTCTTGTTGTTCTCGTTCTCGTCGCAACTCCACGATGCGCTCCTGTGTGGCCGCATGGCGTTGCGCCAACAAGTCGTCACCTTGAAAGCGATGAGACGAACTTTCAACGCGGCGCCCATGGAGAGAATAGGACACCTTCCCAGGCGTTCGTCTCGCCGTGGGATGTGGTTCTGATGTGCTGGGCTCTCCTTTTTCACCATCTCCACGCGCGCGCTTCCTCGCGACGTAATGGAGGCGGAGGATCTCAGTTAAGCGGGTTTTGGTTGTGCTCTCTTCGCTGATTCGCCGACGTGGCGTGGATCCTATCGAGGAAGGCGGCAGTTTGAGGATGACCATCTCGAGGATCTTTTTGAGAGCTGGCATGGAGACGTATCTGTCGTCCTTGTCTCCTTCTGCATGGGTGAGCCACGCGTGCCACAAGAGAGTGATACCTGGTGGATGGCTACCTTCGTACAGTGTGCTGGTCGCTGGCACCAAGCCAAAGTACAGCAACACACAGGAAAACTCGACAAATGACACTCGATCTGACAACGTCATCACCGCCGCGTCACTTTTGTCTGCGCTGCAGCTGTTGTTGCCGGGACTGGCGGGGTTGCTGCAAATCATTCGAACCTCTCTGTCTAGTCGCTCTCGTACGATCGCTTCAGAACGACGACTGGGTCGTCTTTGTTGGGGCAAGTTTTGTGGACGGCCCATGCCATCTCGCACACGTTGCAGCTTGTCAACACCTCGACGATACAGCGACTCACACGCTCGAGCCTTGGCGGTTTCCTTCTCTCTGATCGCACGCTTGCGTGCTTTGCTAGGTTGCTGCATCGGCTTTGATGACGAGGAAGGGCGACGGCTTGATCCTCCTTGTACTAGCCGGTCCAGTCGGTCCGCTTTCGGTTCATCCCACAGACCATTTCGCTGAAGAATCGCTTGAGAGCCTTTCGCGACAAGCGACCGCCGACGCTGCTCGTACCGTTTCGTGGTGGCTTGCTCGTGCTGTTCCTTTTCATGCAGTCTCCTCTGGTGACGCACTTGGCGTTCGCTGATATCTTGCTCCATGCGTGCCGTAAAGCGGCCTCCTCGTCGGACGCGCACGCGTGCCAGACCGCGTCGCCGGTAATAAGAAGTGTTGATCGTTGGTCGGAAAGTCAGCTCGGGGTTCCGTCGCAGCTCCCCCTCGCGTTGCGCTGCATCGGTTTTCTGTTTTCTTGTACGCATGTACGCCACACCTGGTACTACTACATGCAGTTTCTTGGGTTTCTTTTCTGGTGACTGTGGCCGTCGAATACTGTCCGACTCGTGGCGCATGGGCATCGTGTCCGGTGAAAAGACGCCCCACTTCAGAGCCAACGTGGGCTGTTTTTGGTGATCTGCCATCACAACATGGGCGGAGTTGTCTTGATCTCGTTTTTCCATTAAAGTGTAGTCGTTCATCTCTTTCTCATGTGTTTCGTTGCTTGGATGCAACGTTGTTGGCATCGTCTCCTTCATGGCTGCCCCAGAGGTGATGCTGGCCTGCACATGTTCGTCTGGCTGTTGGTTTCTCGTTGTACTGGTCTCCGCGCTCGCTTTCCTGCCCTGTGATTGCTGCTGTCGATGTGTAAAGTCCATGAGAAAACGATCAAAATCGCTCATTTCGTCTTCCTGGCGTGCTGGTTCGCATGACTACAACGTACAATGCACAACACATTACAGTTCCTGCCATACCATACCAGTCAAGCACCATCTGTGACGAACCGGTACACTTGGCGCTTGATCTTCTTGCAGTTTCTGTGGCAATGGTAATGTGTCTTGGCAGCCACTTGTGCTGCTTCTAGCAGCGCCAGGCAGTGGTTGTAGCACGCGTTTTGGCCGCGTGCTGGCGTCCCCCATGAGCTCCAACGCATTCGCGATCTCGTCATCGCTCAGCTCTGCGCCACCGCCGCCGTCGTCGTCCTCACTAAACTCCTGGTCCGATTCAAAGTCTTCAAACTCTTCATTTTCCGCGCTCATGGTGTTTCCCTTGATGACAAAAAAGTTGGTTTGCTGCGTCGTTGGTTGTTGTTGGTGCGGGTTTTTTCACTTCAACATGGAAATGAACCCACAAATAGACCCTTCTATCATCCAATCACAACACGTCCCGAATTTAATTCGATCGCAGAAGGGACATGTGTCCCTAAAACAAATCTTGGTCTGCTGAACACAGGGGACTGCGCTGGCAATCATGTTGTCGAGGTGGCACCATCTGGAGCCATCACCATTTTCAAAGGGAAGAAGCATGCTCCACATGAAGGATGACAAGGCGAAGGAGCCCTACGACTGCGACTCCCGCGACGTCTCGAGCCCTGTGGACGCGGATACTGACGAATTCCGCCCACCGTCGACTGGTCTGAGCCCTCGCAGGAAAGCGCGCCCACCAAAGCCGCTTTTGAGTACACGAAGCGATGATGACGATGAGCCCTTCTGCAGCGATGGCGATATGTCCTACGACTCGGACAGCAAACAGCTCGCGAGCGAGGATGGCCTGGATGACGACCGTTTCCGTGTCAACGGCATCGTGGTCGATCATGAGATCCCAGGAGGCGCCAAAGCCCACTGGGAAGATGTGTACCAGACGCTGTTCCAGAGCAGCACGCCCAACGGCCAGCGCGTAGCACTGGCACTGCTGGTCATGGTGTCGTTGAGTGTGACAGTTGGTACGGAACCAGTGCTAATGTGAACTGGGGGATGCCCAGTGAGTGGTGGTGGTGGTGGTCGTTGTCTGACTGCTCATGTCTTATGTTCTGTGATAGCGGTGCTGGATAGTGTCAGGGCAATTCGGTGCGTTCTAAACTGCGCACCATCTCGTGGTTCACTTGTTTGTTTGTCGATGTGAGCCAACCGTCGCCTTTTTCTTTGGGATACTTATCATGAACAGCGAGGAAATTGGCGACTACTTGTTGGTGGTCGAAGTGTTCTTCACGATCGCGTTTTCCATCGAGTACTCGCTGCGAATCGCTTGTCTGCGCAAGCCGCGCGAGTTCATGTTGAGCATGGTTGGCATTGTCGACATTTGTGCGCTGGTGCCAACGTACATGGGTACGTTTATATGTCTTGGTATACATGATGAATCCGCGCGACATGCGATCGATTAAAGTGTCTGTTTTCCATCCCATGATTAGGTCTGTTTTTCCCGTCCGCGCGGCCGTTGATCCACTTGGCCGTGTTGCGAATCTTCCGCGTCATGCGCGTGTTTCGCATCCTTCGACTTGCTCGCTTTGTGGACGCCAGCTCGGCCTTGAGCGACAGCATCCACACCAACAAACGCCGCATCGCGGTGTTTCTGGTCGGTCTGTTCACGATGATTCTCGTGATCGGCTGCGCGATGTATCTCATTGAAGGTGACCGCGATGGGTTCTCCAACATCCCCATCAGTTTGTATTGGACCGTCGTGACGATCACCACGGTAGGATTCGGCGATATCGCGCCACAGACGGTCTTGGGGCGCATGCTTGCGACGGTCGTGATGTTTGCCGGCTACGGGCTCATCGCGTGTCCGCTGGTGCTCTCGCAAAGCGGCCAGCAGGATGTCTTGACCGAATTCAACGAGTGTCCGCGCTGCTTTCGCCGCATGCACCAAGAGGACGCCAATTTTTGCCGCGTCTGTGGCGAAGCGCTGCGGCAGCCGCGTGCCAAGACCATCAAGGCCCAGCAGCGGCGACTGCGCTTGGCGAAATTGCGCACCCCAGGTGGCCTGAGCGGCCAGCAACCCATTTCATCCACGACATCGACCACGCGATCCAACGTGCGGCTTCTGAATGTGGACGAAGGCGAGCCAGAGCAGCATCGCCATAGCGTGACCGTGAATCTGTGATGGTGGTGGCGGGCACAGGATCGGAATAATACGACGTAGTTTGATGATGGAACGTGCATATATGTACAGTGTACCGACTACTTACTACCTTAACTATGGGTGTTGACAACCCGTACTTGGAACCACGCGTCGTTGGCATTCGCTTCTTCTCTAGGAAATATGACGGACCCGGTTGCTCGGTAGAATCGGCGCCGTGTGGACCGCAGTGGCGTGGGTGGTTCTGGACGTGCCACATTCTTCGCTTCGTGGGATTCCCGCTCCCGCCATCGCGCCATATTTGCTTCCAGAGTCGCCACGTCGTGGGCGGTGCCAGCGATCAGCGTCGTGTCCCGCCATCCGTATCGATTCCAGTGTGTGAGACGAGCCATCCATTCCTCCTTGGCTGACTGAGTGGCTGCTGCAAGCACAATGGAATCTATGGGAATCTTGGTGCATCGGCCATCGCTGTGGAGCACTACTTTGTTCGTCGTGACGTGGAAACTGAACTTCATGGCGGACGTTGCGTCGTCGGCCCTGGCCGCTATATTACAGTCGGTAACGTCAACGACATGGCCACTGAGCGCCATGACCCGCTGTTGTTGTGCACATGAATAGTCGTTGTTGTCGTGAATCGAGTCATCTTGCTGCAACTTCAACTTGGGTGGCGCCACCGAATCGCTTGTGATCATGCGCTTCAGCGCCAACAAAGGCAGACTGCTGGCGTTTGATGCACTATCGCCGCATTGGCATTCTTCCTCAGGTTGCGCTTCGTTGTCATCGTGCTGCTGCTCTTGTGCGCGTCGATGGTGTTTGGCTGGCGTACACACCAGGAGGCCTTGGACGACCTCCGCGTGCACGAGCGATGTGTTGTTCAATACGAGATACCCGGCACACGCCATGGTCTTGGAAGAAGAATGTGTTCCGCGAATGCAAAAGCGAATCTGAGGATGTGTCGGTTGGATGGTTCTCCTCGCCATCGGAAAAAAAAAAAAAAAAAAAAAAAAAAA
>JAADWJ010000217.1:0-33128 GCA_023336165.1 Pythium monospermum
AAAAAAAAAAAAAAAAAAAAAAAAAAATGAAAATGCAGTGCAAGAGATCAGTGTATTAGAGATGATCCGTACGGTATACTTAAGCAAGAAAATAATGATGCGCGTAGCAGTTGGGACATGAAGTGTGTGTGTATGTTGTGGTGGGTATATAATAGATAAGGACTCCACCGCGAAGAACTGGCGACTTGGAAGAGATCTTGTGGTGGTGAAGTGTTGGGGGTTGTCTAATTGAGTCGAGAGCGCTTCGACGGCGAAGGCAAAGCAGCTCGTTCATCTGGGATCCGCCGACGTTCTTCATGTTGGATCTCAAGGATGCGTTTGTCCTTGAAAAGTGCACCACGGTGAGCAAAAGTGGACAACGTACTTGTGCTGCGGCTCGCCATGAGCACTTCGTGCTGAGATTCCGATGACGTTGCTTTTCCGTAGCTTGACGCTGTCAGATCTTCACTAAAGCTTCGTGATCGGACGGCGGCGTCGCTGTCGCTGTCGCTCTCTGCTGTCCAACACGACGATCCGCTGTGGTCTTCTTCATCATCCGCAGCTTTTCTTTTGCCACCTGAAGATCGACTGTCAGTACTTGTAGGTGCTGAGAATTGGCGTTCCGTTGGACGTGGGAGAAGGTAGGCCGCCGCAGAAGAAGCACCGATATCCGAAGATGCCGATCCACGGCGACGCAATAAACCGCTTTCCTCGTTGCGTCGTGGGCTGATATTGGATGCGTGATGGAGCACTCGGTCATGGAGTTTCTGGTTTGGCGTGCGTGGCTTGCGACCGATCAAGCCCTCGTGGAATCGATTAGAAATGCTCACGGGCCGTGGCCGCGCGATCGGCAAAAGCGTCATGTTCATCTGTACAAAATTCCACGTCGATGCTGCCGCTGATGCGCCGGTGACCACCACGGGAGGATCTTCTTTCATTTCTTGGTCTAGTTGTTGCGATGCGTCGTTGTCGCCCACGTCCGTCGTGGATACTTGGCCATCTTCTTTGGTTGGCGCTCCGCCAGACATTACCCTTTCGTTGTTTGTTTGTTTCCTCTGCTTTTGTTTCCCTCACTTGGTGTTATGGATGACACACCAACAACAACGAATTGTTGCTATCGTTGGTCAGCAACTTTCATCAATGGAACCCAAATTTTGTTCTGTGATTCCCAACGCAGCGCGCTCTATTCGTTGGTTTGGACAAAGTTGGATCGCAAAGAAGGCGAGAGAGAAAAAGAAAAAAAGGATTCTCGTGTCTTTGTTTTGTTTTGTTTCTCTGTCGTGATGTCGCGCTATAGCTTGTCGTTGGATCTGATGCGTTGGTGAATGTCTGGTGGGGCCTGGCGCCTCTGTGGAGCCGGCGACTGGAGCAGCACTTGCGAATAGACTCCCGCTCGATGGATCGATTTTTTTTTTTCTGTCTTGCAAACCGAAAACGATCCAAGACCCTGTGGAAAGTGATACCAGTGTACTATTTTAGCATAGTAAACAGTGCGATGTTGCAGGAAGGTATACCCCAACATGGGTACAGTTCCAGAAATAGAACAGCAAACCAATGATGCAGCACAATGTCCCCGACGCCGGCGGTGTGTGTGTGTGTGCCTCAGATTGGACGGGAGATATTCACTGACAGAAAGAGGAAAATGGCCAACAACGCTGATAATGCTGATGCTGTCTCGCTTGGAGCAGCGCCACTTGGAGCCTCCATGAAGCACTATTTCGATGGTGGGCCAGCGGACCCGGTCATGGAGGCCGATGACAGTGACCACCACAACCAAGATCCAGTCCCAGAACTTTTGCCAGAGGCTAGTAAGCCACTGGATGAAGAAGGCAACATGAACTGTGATGATGAATACACGGGTCCTGTGGCTCCTGCCCATGATGAAGAAAGTGACAAGGATGCAAGTGACAGCGACAGCGATGAGGATGATGGAAATGAAGAGGAGGACGTGGAACCGTGTGCAACCATCACCACAGAAATCAGCGCTGGAGCCGACAACGAAGTAGAACGCCATGAAGTGGCTGTATCACCAACAGGAACAGTGGTCCCGCAAGAAGCAATGCTTGAGGCGTCACGAACCGCTCTCTTTCGACGGTACTCTCGACTGACGCCGCAAGCGATGGAGCAGCAGGAACGGAGCTTCCACGAAGAAAATATGCTAGAATGTATGCTGGACCACCATGGATCGTTGTGCTCAGAACCAGTACTCGCAGTTTGCCAAGATGTCGGGTGTATGGAACAGCTACGCTGGCGCGACGTACGCATCCTGGAGCTCCAGGCAGCTCTGGACCACATGACCGAAGCGATGGCGATCCAGCAACGCGATATGGCTTCGCAACGAATATTTGTCTCTCGTCAAGCCGAACAGCTGACCAATCTATCCAACAAACTCCACCAGGATAAAGTCGCACTGTACATGGAGCGGGAGCGTTTCCAGAAAAGCGTGGCGGCCACGATGCCACCTAAGTCAGCGAAGCCAGCGACAGAAAAACTCAAGTCACCCGTGAAGAAACTTCTCTCGGCAGCTACTGGTCGCCGTGCCTCCATCTCCACGATGGAGCGTGTGAACTTGCCATCAGATGGAGCAGCTGCTCGGCAAGCCAGCTCTTCGTCGTCCCAGTTGAGACTGAATCCGCTCATAGTCGGCAGCACTGCTACCGCGCCTATGACAGAGCGAAGCACCTCTCTCTCGACCTTGGAGCTGAGAACTTCATCGAACAAGAGCATCATCGCATTGACTCCCCCAAAAGCGGCTGTCGTGGCGCGAGTCAGCTCCCCTGTAAAGCTGATCGAAGTGACGCTGAACGACGACTTTAACCCGCTCCTCACGCCACCCCTACCAGTGCCACCCGTCCACACAGACCAATTAGATACGCTTAGACGAGAAGACCGTGCAGACTCATCGTCATGCCTCACATCCGACCAAAAGAAGCCGTCACTAGGAGACCGCCTTCGAAGCATTCGTTGGGCTCGAAGTTGAAGTTGGCTTGAATAAAAACAAAACTATTTCCCCAAAAACTATCCAGATAATATCCAACATGTGGTTTTGCAAACACTGCTCACAATACGGGTGGGTTTCAGAATATGTTTTTGGGTTTGACCCGACAACAGCCTCTTCAACCTGCGGCCCGGGTACAGTTCAACTCCCTCTGCACTTTTCGAAGCCGAAAAGAGAGCTGATCCACAATCGTCAACGTCGTCGGCCGTATATTACTCCCCATTCCAGACCGAAGCGCATCGCTGGTACGTGACTGAGCGCCGCTCCCACCAGCTCTCTTGTGTCTATAGAGTGGCGCTACTGCTACGGCTCTACTCTCGCCAGCGCACATTAACGGCTCTCTGCTGATCCCTCCAGAACATTTCCTAACCAACAGTGAAAAAATCACCGTCACCATGGCCGACCTCGCATCGATCATCAACCTTGTCAACACATTTGCGCTGGCGTACTCGCTTGAAGACGCCGACAAGTCCACGAAGCAACTGCTGGCATTGTTCACGAGCGATGCGTCTTTTACCGATGAACTGGTGGGTTCCTGCACCGGAAAAGGCGAAATTGAAGCGGCGCTGATCGAGCTCTCGGGACTCAAGTTCCTCGCCGACACGCGCCACTTGCCCAGCGGCCACGTTGTCGAAGAGCTGGATGCAAGCCACGCAAAGGTCACGTCGTCGACGGTCGTCTACTGGAAGTGTGTGCCTGTCATGGTCGTCAAGTGGACCGACAGCGTCGTCAAAGTCGACGGCAAGTGGCTCTTCCAGTCGCGTGCGGCCGATTCCGTCCAAAAAAACCTCGAGATGATCGGCGAAATGCAACTGCGCGGCAAGAAACAATACGCGCAGAAAGATGCGAAAGAGTAAAGAGTAAACAGTCAAAAAGGCCCGCTGGGATCGTTTTCACCAACCGCGAAGAGACACGAATGTCAGGATGGGAGAAAAACATTAGAGACATGGAGGAAAGCATGAGGTCGTCGTTGTCAATGGCTCATATTGAATTCACAGAACACAAAAAAAAAATTCAAATGACGAGAACAAAAAAAGCCAAAGATCGACTATTTTTGTTCTGGTAACGGAGATTATAAAAATCGGTTCCATCCGTGGAACCGGTTTTTTTTGTTTCCAACTTGAAGTGATCTGGGATACAAGGTGAATTTCCATTCTATACATCCCCTTACGGCATGGGCGGCGCCGTGTCGGAACTGCGCGGCGCGATCCACGCCCATGTGCTCATCGCGCAGCACTACCCATTGCTTTTAGAGCCGTACTTGGCGGCTGTCCAGTTCTTTCTCCGCACGGCCGAGGCTGGCGAAGGCACCGACCGTGAGCGCGCGATCGATGAGATTTCAATGGATGTGGTGATGACAAATAAACGCATTTTTGAAGAGGCCTCGACAGAAGTCGAGTTACTCGTGGAAAACAAACAAGTCATGGGCGTGTTGCTCAAAGGCATCAAAGACTATGCCCAGCTGGAGCTGTCGCCTGAGAATGACCCGTTCCACCAATGGTACGACCCGCCGTGGCGCCATGGAAAAAAGCCCATGCCAAAATACGTGGACGTGCCTGAAGACCAAGTGGCTCGATTTCGGATCGCGATCTTGCGCTGCAGCGTGCGTTGCCTGCGGCTCATGATGTTTACGACCGACGGCAAGACTTTGCTGGAAGAACTGGGCGGTCCAGAGATCTTGAACAAAGCGTCTCTGGAAAACCCACTGGATGACTACGTCAAAAATGATGTCAAGGCGATCTTCAAGGCCGTTTTTGGTGGTGATAATGCCGTGCGCCGCATCGCCATGGGCGACTTGCCTGTCGTCGTGGAGATGGTGCTGGAAAACAAAGAGAGTGCGATCGTGCAGCTCGCGGGTGTGCAACGGGTGTGCTACTTGTTGGGCCAAGTCGAGGCTTTCTTCTATACACCAACAGGAAACGAAGAGGCCGATACTGGTACGAACAGCCATGGCATCACCAAGGTTGTGCCTCTGGATGAGGACGCCGCCTCCACTGCTGAGGATGCCGCTAACCGGCTTGTCCAGCAGAAAAAGCTGTTTGATGATATTGAAACGTACAACGTCGTGCCGCTTTTCATCGATCCATTGAACCGCTTTGACGTCGACAAGTATTTGAGCTTGTACGTCCACGTATGTCGGTTCATCTCGTACGTGGCGACCGACGAACGCAATGCCAAGCTGGTCGGCCAGTATGGCGGCATCCATGGCGCGATCCGCTTGCTGTTCAAAGCACGAGAAATGCAACGTAATAACCGGTTTTGGGAGAAAGAAGAGCTCGCTAGGCAAGCCAGACTGGAGGCTGCCCAAGCTGCCAACGCGGGTGACTGGTCCAGCATCATGGAGGCGAATGCGGCCCATCAAAAGGCACCCGCGCCGCCCTCGGCTCCGATGGAAAGTGGGGACAAGGTCACGTCACTGGACTCGCTCGCAGTCGTGGACTTTACGCCCACTGAAATAGGCCAGCAGGCCTTGTGGGCGCTGGATTTACTCGCGCGAGTGAACTTTAACGTTTCCCAGATGAAAATCCATCGCCTCAAGTACTTACTGGAAGAAATCCGACTGGATCCAGAAAACCAGGACCTTGGACGAGCGCTGATCATCACAAGGCGGCTTCGGTTAATTCGTTGGGACCAAATCGTTGGTGCGCCAACTTTGGAGGACGACGACGAAAAAATGCCACGACAAAAAAATAGTACTTCTGCAAAAACCAACAAAAATAGTAATACTGTTGCCAAGATAAAAACAAAAAGCAATTATTCCTGATATGATCGTATTTGTGATTTTTTTATCGCGTAAAATTCTTTTCCAATTCGGCATTGCTCACGAAATGGCCGCCGCCTCCGCAACGCCAGCCGCTGTCGCACTGGAACCACGAAAAACCCATGGGGCAGTTCATCAGTTGGCGGAGCCTTTCTTGTTGGGCCTGGTACTCTTTCAGCTTGCGGGCGGCTTCTTCTCTTGTCAAGCGGTCGGCTTGCTCGTCCATCATTTGCTTGTACAGCTCTTCGTAGGCGTCTTTCGCGGCTTCCAGCATCCGCCAGTCGCTGTCGCTCACGCCGGCATCACGGGCGAAAGATACTTGAGTACACGCAGGCAAAGAGCCACCAGGGGTGCTGTCTGTCTGAGCCACGTCCTGTGCTTGCCGCGTCTCTTCCACAAAGCGCTCTGGCTCTTGCTCCAGGATTTGAAGCGGCTTTTGTTGTTGTTGCAGCTGTGGCTGTGACTGCTGTTGTTGCTGAAGCAAGGCAGGCTGGATTCCCATTGCTTGCGCTGCCATTTGCTGGTAGGCGTTCTGTAGAAAAGCGAGGCCACCTGGGTCGGCTGCCATTGGAGCAACATAAGCTGGCGCGCGTGCTTTGAGCACAATGGCACTTGCCTCTTTTGCGTCACTTGCCATCACAGTGCGTGTGTCAATACTCGTCGCCTCTCCTCCGCCTCCTCCTGCAGCTTCTTGGTGGTCAAACACCCGCTCACACTGGCATTCCAACAGACACGACCACACGTACTCGACATCACGGCCGTTGCCAAAGCCTGGCATCATCCGCAACGACTCAAACATTTCATGCAGCACCAGCTCAGCATCTGCTTCCAGCGTATACCCTTGCTTGGCCGCTCTGTGGCGTAAATACGCGCAACAATCGTCCAATTCCCAGTCATTAAAGTCGAAAAACCGAGTGAATCGACTTTTTAAGCCAACGTTCCGTCCCAGCATGATATCCAGATCTTGTGGGTACCCAGCGATGACCACGACCGTGCCCTTATACACTGGGTTGGTCATCGCAGCGACCAGCGTCGTCAGCGCTTCTTCTCCGTACGCGCCTTTGCCCATCTCGTAGGCTTCATCGATAAACAAAATGGCGCCACGTGCTTCATCAAGCTGGGTTTCCACTTTTTTCTTGGTGGCGCCAACGTACTCGCCCGTCATCGACAAGCCCGAGGTCTCCACGACTTTATCAGTGGATAATACGCCCATGGCGTACAAGATCTTGCCCATGACCCGTGCCACCGTGGTCTTACCCGTGCCTGGCGAGCCTCGGAACACGAAATGGCCCACCGGTGGTTGGCTTTCACCTTGCGCTTGTGCGATACGGAGCCGCTTCTGGAGCCGACTGAGCTCCTTGCGGATGCTGTCCATGCGGTAGAGCCCGTCCAGTAGACTCAGTGGATCACGTTTGGAAGCATGAGGCAGATCACTTCGTCTCGCCATCTCACTGGAAATATCATCACCAATCAACTGGATATATTGGCTGTTGTTTTGTGCTTTCGTGCTGACCCGCCGGTGGCGAACCGTGGCATTTGCCATGGCGTTTTTGAGCAGCTGCTCGACCGCACCAGCGTTGCCAAAATTCGCGAGCCGCCGCTGCTTGGCCAGCGCGGCAACGACCGCTTCGTCCACTTCCATGGACGACTGCACGTGCTGCTTGGCACACGCCGATGAAAAGATGCTAAGCAACTCGCGGTCGCTGTAATCATCAAAATAAAAGGCAAATTCCAGTGGGAACCGTCTCGCGAGCCCAGGATTTTGCACACGCATCATCTCGGCCATTTGCGGCTCGTACCCGATCATCACGACGGCGATATCATCGCCTTCACTGGATCCTTGGATTTTTTCGACCAACACATCCAGCACTTGTTTGCCATACAAATTGTCATTCAAATTGTACGCTTCATCGATGATGAGCACTTTGCCTTTGGCATTTTGCAAGATTTCGTTGGTCTTGGCTTGCGACTGGCCCACGTGGTCGCCAACGAAATCACCAGCGGTTTTCTTGACCACATCGCCATTGCTGAGCAAGTGCAAGTGCTTGAGCACACGGCCATAGAAAGACGCAAACGTGGTCTTGCCCGTGCCTGGGTTGCCCAAGAAAAGCCGATGCAGCATCACAGGGATCGCGGCGGCTACCGAGCCACCACTTGATGACGAGCCTGACGAGCCGAGCTCTCTCTCGTAGTTGGTATCACACAAATCCACGAGCTCGTGGACCCGCTCTTTGATACGGGTCCAGCCAATTTTGTGGTCCACTTCAGAAAGTACATCTGCCAATTTTTGGTTTTTTGTTGGCCGTTCACCAACGATATCGATCAGTTGGATCGTTGGCGTGGCACCAACAAAATTGGGACGTGCCATGGCGGCTTGCACGGCCGACTCGAAAAGTTGCCGCACGGCTCGTGCATTGCCAAAGCCTTTACGGCCAGCGGCTTTTGCCAGTCGTCGACACGCGATGACACCGACTTGGCTACCGTCACAGACCCACCCGCGCTCGGTGACCAATTTGGTCCATACAAAAAGCAAGTCTTTTTCATCAAAATCATCAAACGGAACTTCAATGAATCGACTGCGAAGCCCCGTATTGTACGCGTACAGTTTGTTCTGGATATCGTCTTCATAGCCAGCGAGGATCACGGACAAATCACCACGAAGATCTTCAGCCGCGACCAGCAGCTCAGCGACGATCGGCTTGCCACGTGGGTCTTGCTGCGGCTCGAGCTCGTAGGCCTCGTCAATGAACAAGACGCCCCCGAGAGACTGCTGGATCTTGGCTCGAAAAGCCTGCGGGCCATCGTCTTTGAGTTGCTGCGCGCTGCAAATCTCCATTTTCGGCTGGCGTCTCATTTTCGAGTCGACCAAGATACTCGCAAAGAGCTTGGCGACCGTTGTCTTGCCTGTGCCTGGGTTGCCCGTGAAGCAATAGTTGAGCGCCATGTTGCGGTTTTTCTGCTGCAGCTCGGCGCTCATTTGGTGGAGCGCCAGTGCGTTCTTGAAGAGCTGTAGCGCCGTGCGCTTCACGCGGTCCAGTCCGACCATGTTGAGCAGCTCTTCCATGGCTTGGGACGCACAGCCACTGGCGCGTTGCAGCTGCTCCCATTCGAGACGCACACCAGTTGAGGATGACGAGGGTGACCCCGTAGCTGCTGACTGGGGACTTGCTCCCACTCCCGCTCCCGCTCCCAGTGGAAGTGCACTTGTGAGAAGTGACTTTTCACTGGAAGTCGTCCACTTGGCTGACGCGGTCGGGTACATCGCATGGAAACACTGGACCAACGACTTGCTGGCCGAAGACGAAGCAGTGGTCGAAGAGCCAGTGGTGGAACCAGCCATTTTGACCGCACAGCGCGTGAGAGCGAGAAGAAGCAGTGGGTGTGCTTGCGTGTTGGCCTTGCCGACCGCCATGGCGTACGACTCGATCTTGTCCAGCGCTTCGTACGCTCCCGTGGCTCGAAGATCCAGCACTTCGAGCGCGTACAACAAATCCGCTTCCAGGAAAGAAGAGCCAGAAGACTCGGAAGAAGAGGCCAAGCCCCGCAGCAAGTGGATGCCACCAAAGGGACCACCGCTTGGCTCGCCCGGCATCGCCAAGCTGGTGCGAACAAAGGCGAGTTTCTCACGAAGCTGGATCTCCACGTTCCCAGGAGGCGAGGAGGCATCGACGACGTAGTCTCCTGCCCAGAGAGGGTTGATGGGCAGCCCTTGGAGCCAGGGCCACGACTTGCACAGAGTTGGCACGAGTTTGTCCCAGAGGGTGGATACTGGCTTGGCCACTTTCTTGGCTGATGGCGGCAGTTGCTGCTGGGAAGACGCAGATGCCGTAGACCCACCACCCTTGGTCTTGGCGCCGGTACTTCCGCTGCGGTTGCGTCTCGCTGGACTTGCACTCGGTGGTGGGATGGCCGGAAGACTGGGCGGTGGCTTCTCACCTGTCCAACTGGAAAAATCCAGACATATGAATTGTTAGCTGGATGGGCCAATGCACAGGCAGCACACACAAACTACTTACGCGCGTTCCACAAAGGTCAGCCGCACGGCATTGCGCGCTCGCTCCTCGGGCGATGCGCCTGGGATGGTACATGACGCCAAGTACGTCTTGCGCCATTTCAATTTGGCTGCCTGTGGTGGGAGAGTCAGAGAGAGAGAGAGACATGCGCTGGGTGAGTATGATGACCACGGTCTTCTCTCTCCAGTGTCAACAGCAGATAGCCAGAGGAGAGTACGTACAGCATTGCCACCGCATTTGAGCATGGTTTCCACTTCCTCATCTGTGAACTTGGACATGGAAATCGACTTGACGCGGTGCTCACACTGGCGACTGCAGCAAAATCCGTTGTCAGATCCAGAACCAGTACCAAACCTTCATCCTTCCGTTGCCCAGGCAGGGACACAGACACACACAAACGTACTGGATGCCAGAGCATAAATCGCACACAAACGTGCCAAAATCCAAGCAAATGTACACGGGGGTCATGGTCTTCGTCGTATCGGCTGGTAGACAATTAAAGCACTTTAAATTGGTTGGATCACGGTCTCGGTACGCAAACAGCGTGTCTCGTTTCTGTTCGTCGCTTTGCCGCGCGGACTGCAGTTGTGTAATATGGCGCGCACTTCCACTGTCTTTGCTTTTGCTGCGGCTTCGTCCCCTTGGAGAAGAAGTCGCCGTCGGGGAGCTCGATGGCCTCAGTGTCGTCGGCTTGTCGGGCGATGGAAGTGATGGAAGTGATGACTGTGATGGCGGAGGTGGTGGCGCCAGCGGTGGCAGTAGCACGCTGCCTAATAGTGGTGGCGGTGCCTCGCCAGGCACTTGAAACTCGCACACAAGCTTGAAGCTCGTTACTGGTAGCGGCGCATCCAGCGGGTCACTGCTGGTGATCTGGACCAGAAACTTGTCTTGCTTTTCTGGGAGACACTGCCTCAGCTGGTCGCACTCTTGTGGTTGCAGCACGAGTGTGACGGATAGCGATGCATTCGGAGCAAGCACACCGTTTGGAGGCTTGACCAAGTACCGTGTTGGTGTAGTCGTTTTAACCGTGAACGCTATGTGGCGAGAGAGCGAGACATTGCGGATCGTGAGCGTTGCAGAGGGTGACGATGCTGGATGCAGCACGAAGACGATCGAGTCGCTCGGGTCAAGCTCCACACAAGGTGGTGGCAGTGCTGATGTGGCCGCCATTCTATATGTGTGTGTGTGTGTGTGTTTTACTGGCCCACCGTCGCCACGCCTTTGGCGATGTCCCCTGCGATGGTGGTTGGCGTGAGGTGAGGCGAAAGGTCGCGTGGGCGAATGTAGCCATGTCATAAAGAGGCAACTTACGGTGGACAACGAAAGAGCAAAGGTAACCTAAGCTGACAACACTGTACTGCTTCCCTGGACGCGACAGCCAGACCAGTGGAAGATCCCACAGCCGTCGGGCTCACAAAAATGACTGCTCATGATGACGATCTTTGTGGAAATCCAGTGGATAATGAGTTGATGCCAGTACGGTACAGTGTACTGCAGGCGCTGTACAGTACTGTACTGTACCAAGTGCAGTGCTGTCTGCAGCCTTGGAATATGAGTCGATGGGTGAAGCCGTTCCCAGACCTCCGACTGGAGCAACTCCAGAGAAAGTCTCGTCCAGCAAAATTGGGTGTCAGCCAATTGCTGGACCAAAATCTGCGCCATGATCGGTGGATCCGGACCTACCCAGCGGTACATACTGTACAGTGCCATTTTGAATCATAGTGACGCTGCTTCCGTCACACACCTAGGTCTTGATCTTGGGCGGTGCATTCTGCAAACTGCTGGTGGCTCATCGCCTCGCGCAATGAGCAGTCCACACAGCGTCGCTCTCGATGGGTTCTACATGGGTCAATTCTGTCTGTCAGAGGTTCTGTGATGGGCCAAGAGAACCATTGCCCATCGTGGTGATGGCGATACTGTTGGATTCACGACCAAGATGTCAAGTGTGAAAAGTCCACACTGGAGTCTTGACATCTTGCACAGTGGAATGGAATTCCCCTGTGTGTGACTGTCAGACACACTCTCAGTCGCAGTCGCAGGAGAGAGAGAGAGAGGGAGCCATTTTTCATGAAATCATGCATGAGTCCTGATCTCTTCGTTGCTGTACCGGGTACAACTGTGGTACATGTGGATCGTCTGTACACAAAAACAAGGGCTTATGAAATAGCAAAGGTAATTTGTTGTGGAAGTAGATTGCTTGGTACATTGTCTGCATCTTCAGAGTCAACAAAACAATTAAAACTAGCAGGTTCGTGAATGGTTGCATAATTGCAGAAAATGTTGACAACACTGTTCGTCCTGGAGACCTCTGGACACCAGATCCTTCACACTTTGCCTGGGCCAGCGCTCTGCCCAGTCTGGGCCCCAGACTCTGCGCAGAGTGTGGAAGATACCTGGGCCCCAGATTCACGGTACTAGTACTGGTAGATAAACACGCACCACGAGTCGTGGTCCACGACTGTGGCCACAACAGTCCACAGCCACACTCCGCAACCCACACGCACTCCCTCACATCTCAGAATCGAAAGCCTACCAAAAAAGAAACACTGCCTCTCTCTTTTGTCTTCCTTGCCTCCACACTTGATCGAATGGAAAATCACCGAAGTCCGCGGTTGACGAGACCATCCAGTGTTTCCCGCAGGCCCCAGCTGCCACACCGTGTTGTCGTCAGATCTTTGGCACGCGAACAAAACTTGCCGCCTTCCGTCGAATCCGTTCATTCCAATTTCCAATTCCCACTCCTCCCACTCCTCTCACTCCGCGCTGCACTTGGGGAACTTGATTTCCACTGCTTGCAGCATGGCCAGCAGGCTGCTGTCAGCAGAGCGTCCAAGCAACTTGATTGTGAAATGGGAGGGAGCGAAACGGACAGTGTAAGGCGGTTGCATTTGTGATGGTGGCAAGAAACGCTTTGGTCATGTCAGAAGTCACACCATCATGGGTAACGTTATGGGAAGCAATCGATGTGCCAGCGTCCGAAGAAGTTGCACTGAGATGCGCGTACCACAGTACAGTAAGTCTACGAACACTTCCATAAACGTTTATCGCGCAAAGACCCCAGCTCGAGAGAATGCGCTCGCTGCGAGTGGTGTCTGACCCACAATAAGATACTGTTCCTCGCTCGAATCTTTGGAAAAACTGGTCAGTGGCCTTGCCTCCGTCTAGCAAAAGGGTCAGACACAGTCGTCGGTTGCGCACAGTGTTGTTCCTGACTCTGTCAAACGCCATGATAACATCAACATGCCAAAATTCAAAAGAAAAATATCTGAGACCCTCCAAATCACCTTACTTTTTGGACCAGATTTTCACAGTCTCCGATATTTTTTGATTTGATTTTCTTATTTTTTGGGGACACACACTCTGTGTGGCCATGCACGAAAACATGAAACCGCCTCCAAACAAACCGTGAGCAAAAGAGCCACCTCCTCCATTGCCAGCTCAGCAGGTGCGCTGGGTCGTCAACCACGAATGATTTCACTGAACAGTCAGAAACAAGATGCGAGTGGACGAGGCAGTCACTCACGCACAAACAACCAGTGCAGAAAATGGGGAGAGGATCGGCAGGCGGCACAGTGGCCGCTTGCCAGCACCAGGGCTGCCTGCGACTGCGAAGAGCTGGGGTGGTGGATGCGACACGACACCTGGCGGCTCCCCTCCCCCATCGCCTTCCCCCGAAGGCTTCCGGGGTTCGCTTGGATTTTCCATCCAGTAAACCGTAGCATCATCAATCCACGTGATTGATCACAGAAAACCGCGTCAAGTTGCCCGCCGTCGTCGCGCGCCACGGTCTCATTTATCTTATTTGCTCTTTGGGCGCTGCTCGCCACAACGTCCGTCCGCACTTTCAATCTTCCGAGCCACAACAAAACACAAATAAGATGAGCTCAAGTGGTGAGACCACGGACACGGCGTACCAGGCGCTTGAGGAAGGCCCGTCCACGACCACGCAAAGCGAGCGGCATTCGTTTGTCGCGGCAGCGGCAACGGAAGCCATGGAGAAGGACACGGTCTCGGAACTCACGCGCACCAACTTGAAGCACCACAACGTGCCCACGACCCCCGCGTCAAGCGCCTTGCCCATGTCCAGTGTTTTGCGACGCGCGCTGAACAATTCGGTCCACTCGACCGCTGAGTGGCTGGAGCAAATGAGTACGACCAGCAAAAGCGAATTTGGCGATATTGACCCATCGGGCGATGATGACGAAATGGGCATGGGAGAATACGACCACGACAAGATCTTTGAAGAGGAAGAGCAGCAATACGATGCATCGTTTCCTCGTAGTCATGGCGGCGGCTCCCATCGCGGTCTTTCCTCACCTGTAGCCACGTCATTCATTCAAATCCCCGTGACGCCGCTTGTCCATAGCACGAGTCTTCCGCCACCACCGTCCGGTTCGTCTCCACAACGGCGTAAAGTACTCGTGTCACGGCTCAAGGTGATCTTGGATGACCAGACGCTTTTCAGCATGTACAAGCGGCTCATGTACATTGCGATCTTGGTCAACGTCGTGCTTTTGATTTGTCTTTGCTCGGGCAAATACAAAGCCGCCGAGGGCAAAGCGCCCTTGATCGCGGTCGTGAATGTGTTTTTGTGTGTCTTGTTCCGCAACGAACTGTTTTTCCGCATCGTGTACTGGGCCACCGTCAAGGCGCTGGCAAATGCGCTCGTGCCAGTCCAGATCAAGTGGTGGGTCACGTCTTTTTTGCAAAGCGTCGGTGGGCTCCACAGTGGCACGGGCATGGCCTCGGTGATCTGGATGATCAAGGCCATCTACGATATGAGCGGCAACGAGCAGCTCGCGACCGACGCCATGGTCGTACTGGCCTACTTAATCATGTTTGTGCTTTCCATCTCGTGTCTTGGCGCGTTTCCCGTCGTGCGGCATCTTTTCCACAATACTTTTGAGTTTTCGCATCGGCTTGCTGGCTGGTCCAGTTTGTTGCTTCTCTGGGGGTTTGTCGTACTCGCTGGGCGCCACACACAGACGCTGTCGCTGGAAATGCCTCGTCCAAGGATGCGCGACGTACTGGAAGGCATGCCCGAGTACTGGCTCGCCATCGGGCTCTCGGTGCTGGTCGTGCTGCCGTGGCTCTCGGTGCGCCGCGTGCGTGTGGAGATCACGACGCCGTCCAACCATGCGAGTCTGATCCGGTTCCCACAGCCCATCCGCGCTGGGTACTTGGGCCGCATCGCGCGGTCGCCACTAGGAGACTGGCACGCCTTTGGTATCATCTCGGACAACAAATTCACGCATACAATGCTCACGGGGGCTGTTGGTGATTTCACCAAGAAATTGCTCCGAGACAAACCTGAGTACTTGTACACACGCACGGTGCGGTTCGCTGGCTTGCCCTACTTGATCCACATGTACCAGCGCGTGTTGCTAGTCGCCACGGGCTCGGGGTTGTGCCCGTTCATGTCTTTTTTGCTGCAAGACACGTACCCGGATGTGTATGTGATTTGGGTCGGCAAGAATTTGAGACAAAACTTTGGCGATGAGCTATTGGCGGGCGTGGAAGCCTACCCGGCCGACAGACGCATCGTGCGTGATACAGCGATCCACCAGCGGCCCAATATGCTGGAACTCACGATCGCGACCGCCAAGCAACACAAAATTGAAGTCGTGATCGTCACGAGCAACCCCGTGGGCACACGGGATATCGTGAATGGCTGCCGGAAAGCAGGTGTCGCTGCCTACGGTCCGATCTGGGACTCGTAGGGTATTGAGCGACCAGAAACTTGGAACCGGGACCCCCAGAGCGTGTGCGTGCCGCGAAAAAAAAAGAAAATTTAGAAAGTGGAATTTATAAAAGAGAAATTAAAATACACCAAAATATATTGGAAATTAAATAATGCTTTTACGCTTTTTAACCCCATGTGAAAGAGCATTTAGGATGCGGATTCACTTCTGAGTCAATAGGTTCTGTACCAGTGCCCTGTACAACCAGCCCCTGATTTTTGAGTGAATGAGTTCCTGTTGCCTTCAATGAGCATATCCTGTGCTGATAAATACTACTATAATGAACAGCTTTTGGGGAGTTGTTTGTCGTTGTCAGCCACAAACGCACAAAGGAACTGTAAGCACCCGTCATGCGGTTCACCATGTCACGTTACTGGGAGCAATACAACCTCGAGCCTATCACGCCGCCTGCAGCCTCGAGAAAGATACGGTATGGGCAGGTTCAGGAATATGAGTAAGTACCATATTTCGGGTACGGAACACCAGATAGAAATGTTACATACCTAACTTCAAGCATTTCTATTTCTATCAGGCTGCCCATCAAAAACAACACCAACAAAAGCGCGCCAACAAAAACCAACACCAGCCGCCAACCCAACCCATTTGGTTTCCCCCTCCCAAACTCCCAACACCACCTGATAGATTGGATTCGTATTGGAAAATGGACCAACTTGCAGCACTATTTGAAGGCCACTTGAAGGGCCACGGTGACGCGCGTGCGCAGTGTGAGGCGCAACTCACGACGCTGCTGCGCACGCCGGGCTTTGCGCTTCAGCTGTGCGAGTTCCTCTTTGCCGTCGGCGGCACAGCGGTCCAGATCGACCCAGCGCATCGTCAACTTGCTTGTATCTTGCTCAAGAGACTCGTTGGTTCGCATTGGACGCCAGACGCCCACGGCGATGACGACGACAATGAGGACCATCTTGCAGCCGATGCAACGCCGTACCTGGTGTCAGAGCAAGAGAAGCAGCAAGTGCGCCATGCGATCGTCGTGTCGATCCAACGCGAAGAAGTGCTGCAAGCGTTCAGTGAAAGCAAGCTTGAAATTGCGCTTTGTATGGCGATGACTGCGATCTTTGAACGAGATTGGCCCGACCAGTGGCCCGAGTTGCTCCCTGTGGTCGTGCAGCTTGTCGCTGGCCAGAATGTCTCATCCCGCGCCATGGCGTTCTCGATCCGGTTCTTATCGCTCGCGGGCAACCATTTCTCCAGTGACCACTGCTGTGAGCTTGTGTCGGTCGTTTTCCCACACTTGCAGCGCGTTTTCATGGCACGGAACGAGTTCTCCATCAGTGTGCGCACCCGCATCGTGCGCATCGTCGAGATCAGTTTGCAAATGGTCGGCATGGAAGCACAAGTCGGAAACGCACAAGCGCAACAGCTTTTGAATGACAATGTTTCCCAATGGATTGCACTTTTCTTGCAAGAATTGGCCGTGCCAGTGGAAAGCGTCAAGAACAATGCGATCCAGATCCAAATGCTCAATACGTTGAGCAAGTTTGTGGAAGAATGGCCCAAGAACATGTCGGATTTGTTGCCTCAAATCGTGCCGCAAGTGTACACTTTGCTTGTGAATGGGGTAGATTCCTTTGACCGCGAGATCGTGCAGCAAGGAAATGGTGGTGGCGATGATGAGGACGCCTATGACAGTGATGGCGAAGGTACCCATATTGGGCGAAGCGCGGTCGTGGTCGCGGTGTTTGAGTTTCTCAAGAGCACGATGCATGCGCCGACCAAGAAGACCCGCCAATTGGTGCTCAGTGGGCTCCATGATTTCGTGTACGTCATGATCGCGTACATGCAAATCACGTCGAGCCAGACCGAGACGTGGGAAGAAGACCCAAACAAGTACGTCGCCGATGAAGATGACCAAAGCTTGGTGTACAATATCCGCAACGCCGGCACGGATTTGCTGGTCGAATTGGAGTCGGTCTTGGGCCGCAAGGCCGTGGTCGCCGTGTTGCAGGCCACGCAGCGCCACTTGAAGAATGAAGTGACCAATGCTCAAAACTGGCGCCGCCAAGAGGCAGCGTTGCTGGTAGTGGGCACGATCGCGCCATCGATCTTGGTCGTGTTGCAAAAAGACGCCGCCCAAGTCAGCGGCGTGTTTGAGTTGGGCTCGTTCTTGGAGACTTTGTTCCTTGTGATGAACGCCATGAGTGAGACCATCTACTTGCGAGCGCGTGCGCTGTGGTGTGCCAGTAAACTGGCGGCCGGTATGAGCCCAGAGATGCTGAACGCGTTCCTCCAAGTCGCGATCTCGGGCTTGGAGCAAACGCAAGTTCTTCCTGTCAAGTTGTACGCGTGCCGTGCGGTTGGTGCAATTTTGAAGCACGACACGGGCAAGCAGTTCCTCACAGAAGCCAGTGCCGTGGTCGTCGAACGGTTGATCCACTTGGCGCAATGTGCATCGTCCGAGACGCTCCATATCGCGCTTGAAACGCTCGTGGTCGTGCTGCAAGAGCTGCCCAACTTGCCTCCAGCCGTGGCCAATGCGACTGTTTCGTGCTTTCTCCACCACTGGGCCCAGAACCTCAACGACCCACTTCTCAGCGAGCTCATCGACGGCGCGTTTGGCGCGTTGCTCGAGTACGATAACGTCGAGATCGTCGCGAATCTGCATGCGTTGGTGCTGCCCGTTGTACGTGATATGCTCCTCCAAGCGCGGTCCGAATTGGGTGCCTCTGGAAACGGCGCGACCATCGCGGCCAGTGCCATCACGGTGTTGAAGACCATGGTCAAGCATTCGTTCATCACCATCACCAGCAGCAGTGCCGAGGGCGCGGCCGTGGACCCATCGTTGCGTGCTATGAGTGTGCAAATCGTGCAGCTTGTCTTTGAGCCATTGGTGTCCGTGCTGGAAGTCGTGGACGATGAGAAAGTGCTCAGCTCCGGTGCCGACTGCCTCAAGTGGCTGGTCATGTTTGCCGTTGACGTGCTGGCCGAGTACAAGTGTGCGTCGAACGGCGCCACGGGCATTGACGCGACCATGCAAGTCGCAGCCAAGCTGCTTTCGCCCTCGATCGACGAGTCGTGTGCGGTCTGTGTCGGTGGCTTGATCACCCAGATCTTGCTCAAACTTGGTGCGGCACTGCCCACGGAGACGGTGCAGTCCATTCTCACGGCGATCTCGGCTCGACTTGCGACGGCCAAGCTGCCGTCGCTCGTGCAGGCGCTTTGTTTGGTGTTTGCCCGCCTTGTCCACACCCATGGACAAGAGATCCTTAACGTGCTGGAGCAATTGCCATCGCCATCGCCAGCGTTCCAGAATATGCTCGCATTTGTGTTC
Organism: Pythium monospermum; assembly: GCA_023336165.1. Taxonomy (NCBI): domain Eukaryota; phylum Oomycota; class Peronosporomycetes; order Pythiales; family Pythiaceae; genus Pythium; species Pythium monospermum. Next base: position 18,782 of record JAADWJ010000217.1, read on the forward strand.
ACCACGTGGATTGAAAAGCAAGACGAGTTCTATGGGCTGTACTGCATCAAAGTGACCGTGAGTGCGCTGCTCAAGGTCGCCGAGTGGAATGACCCACGGGTCACGCAGCTCGTCGTCACAGGAAGTGAGATGGAGAGTAGTGACAGCACGCAAGCGGCTGCAGCGGCAGCGGCGGCAGGTATCCAGACACGCACGCGGTCCAAGACGGCAAGCACAGGATCGCGTGGCAAGCACCAGCTCACGCGTGTCCATTTTATGACCAAGTTGCTCACAGTCTTGGCCAAGGTGTACGCACATCTTGGCGACGATGAAGACGAGTGGGAGTCGTCCGAAGATGATGACGACGACGAGTCAGGCGATGAAGAAGGCACTGGTATGGCCTCTGGAAGTGGCGCCAGTGGATCGATCTTTGCGCCAGCTGGTACGTGTGGTCAATCTTTGAGGAATTTCAGAAGTGGTTCCTAACATTTGTATTATTTTTTTTTTGGGGACTATTTCAGATCAATACGAGTTGTTATCGGACCGTTTGGATGGTAACAACGGCGCGAATGACGAAGGACATGCTGGCGAAGACGTGGAGGAAGAGTTCGAAGCCCACTTCGATTCGCTAAACGAGGTGGATCTCAAGGCGTTGATCCCGATGGCCGTGCAAAGTGTGACGGCCAACGCGCAGCTGTTGCAAGCCATCCTGCCAGAACTCACACCGGCGGATAAAGAAGTGCTCGCCAACGTGACGACCAGCGGATCGAATTAATTGTGCATGTCGGAACCAAAAGGGTTCAGCTAAATGAGCAAAAATTATATTTTGCAGAATTTGATGTTTACGCGCCAGTCAAAGTTTGGCTTCATGATTTTTGGCGCCAACGATGAATTAGAAATAGAAACGATCCTCGCGCAGCAGGCCAAAACCAAGTGTGACATATTTATCGTTTCTAAAGATAGAGTGATGGTAGGCTGTGTTGAACACCAACTTTTGTGTGTGTGCGCATTGATCAAAGATGCAGCTTCGGGTGCGCAGCCTTTGTGGCGCGGAGCTTGTGCTGGATGTGCCCCACCACAGCGTGCGTGTGCGTGTCGCTGAGATCAAGCGTCATGCAGTGACGCTTCTGCTGCGTTTGCGTGACCAAGAGGTTCGTCAGCAGAAGCAGGAGAAGCAGACGCAGGAGGAGGACGAAGAGACAAAGGAAAGCGACCCGCCGATGCAAGACGACGACGACGTGGTTATCGTTGACAACGGCAAGACAGACACGAAGCAGCAGCAACAGATGGGCAGCACAGAGGCGATGGCTGTGCAATCGTGTTTCCTGGTCTTTCGTGGGAAAATACTAGCCGATGCGGACGATGTGAATCTGTTTGCACTTGCACCCAGCGACTTCTTCGTGCTCGTCGAAGAACATGTGGACGACCACAACGATGGGAACACCACGGACAATAGCGATGGAGACATGCTAACGAAAAGCGAGACTGGTAATAGTACTATCCACTCCAACAAGAGACGCAAGTTGGCGAATACAGAGACTAGTACAAGTGCTCCAGATATGTTGATCCAGTCCACGCACGATAACGCAACGCTCGCGCAGTTGGTGGAGATGGGGTTTGCCGCTGACCAAGCGCAAAATGCATTGACTCTCACTAACGGTCAACTGGCGCGTGCCATGGCACTGCTCATGGGGGAAGACGATGGCCACGTTCAAGAACAACAAGCCGCCACCGCCACAAACCTACGGGGCTTCGTCGACGAACTGATCACCCACTATCCGGAGCTTAAAGTGATCAAATCAATTTTTATGGACGAGAAAATCCACATTTGGAAGAAACGTTCGTGGACAAACAGCTTTGACGCGCTTGTGCTGTTGAAAGAAGGCTTTTTGCCAGCGCATTTTGTGACACAACTGAACGCAAACGCCATGGCGACGGTGATGTTTCTGTCACTCCCACAGCACTTTGACCCGTCGTCTTCTCATCCGCACCGTGGTCATCGTCCTCTTCCTGCTCCTCCTCCCATAGATGCGACCGCTCGACCACAGGCATTTGCTATCGATCTCACAGATGACGCTTTCGGTGATGCTGATGGTGGTGGCAGCGCTCAAGAGGCTATCGAGAGGGTACGTACAGTGTATGACTATTTGGTGGTTGCTGTGTATCCATCCAAAATGCAACTGACCTGTATTACTATTGCAAACTGTCTGCTGTATGTGATTACCGTAGCTCACTTCCATGGGGTTCCCACTGGATCTTGTGACTCTGATCTACGACTCGTGCGGCGGAAATGAGGAAATGGCCGTCCATTTGCTTGTCGAAACGACGACGACGCCTTTCTCAAATGGGTAAGCACTTGGTCTCCCAGATCCGATTGCCAACGTATTGGAGGCGATGCGACGTGTACCGCAACGCGATGCCTTGGAAAAGAAACGCTAATTCGCAGTCATTTGCCTTCATTTCATCCAATTTTGACCGTGTGAGCGTGTACACGACGCTTCGTGTCTTGGCGACCAGCGTGGTCTTGCGTTTCTCACCGGTGAGCAGACAAAGCTCGCCGACGATCGCGCCAACAGCGACATCTTCGGTCGTGCCGGCTTCTTCTTCAACGATCGACTGCAATTGGCCATCGATCAAGAGCATCGCTTTGTCCGCGATGCCGCCTTGCTTCCACAAGATTTGGCCGGCGTCCAGTTCTTCCAGTGCAAAATACTCGAGCAAATTGTGGAGCACACGAAGCGGCTGGTCGGGCATGAGTTGCTGGAGGCTTGCCAAGTGGACACACTCGTCATCGTCGGCGGCGTCGGCTTTCTTCTTCATCAAGGCGACCCGTGATGCCGTGACTGACGTGAGGATGCCATCTTCACACCACTCGAGCGCCGCGTTCAAGTCCGGTGCCAAAAAAAACAGCGCGTGGTCGCTGAAAACTTGCTTCAAATGGTCAGCAAAGCGTCTGTAGATCGACGGCACGGAGGCAAAAACAAGTCGACAGTGGTGGACGTCACAAACAAACTTGATCTTGGTCAATCGATCAGCAGCCGACGAATCCAAGCCCACGACAAGTGTAAAATCCAAGACCAAGAACTTGATATCTGCCGAGGTGCTCTCGCTCGCGTTGCCATGGAGGAATAAATCGTGGATATATTCGCTCAATTTGTTGGCGTTGCCGAAAAACAAGTGGCCGTGGAGTTGCACGACATGGATTTGCCGTGATTCATGGTCCAGCGCGTCCAGCGCCTCGGTCGTGCGCCAGGCGCTGCTGCGCAACGTCGCAGCACTCATACTTCCTCGGATCGGCGCACAAGTGGGCAAGCTTGCGCTTTGCATGACAAACGTGATACACGCCAGCAGCACACCAACTGCAATCCCTTGGTTCATGCCCCAAAACGTCATGATCGCGGCGATAATCCACACGGTCGCGAGCTCCAGCTTGTCCAGTTCATCGTAGGTGTCGATCAACGCCTCCTTGAGCAAGTCGATGCCAATATGGATCATCAAGCAGCCCGCCATGCACCGTGGCACGTACGCGACGGCATTTGGCCCGACGATGAAAAACGCCAACATCGCGATGCCCACAACAACGCCACTCTTGCGACCGCCGCCACCGCATTTGTAGTACAACGCCGACGTCGAGTAGCACAAGTAGTTTTGCACACTTCCGCAAAGCCCACCAAGTGTATTCGAAATGCCATGTGCCACGAGTTCATCGTTGATATCGGCTTCATGGTCGGTCGTGAGACTCAGCGATGGGATATTGATGGGCACGTGCATCAAAGAGAAAAACGTCAGTCCCACAATTGTGCCAAATTGCTTGGGGATCACAAACCATGCGATTTGCGCAAAATTAAATTGTTCCCACATGGTGTAAAACTCGACTTTTGGGGCCAAGTCAAAGAACCAGCCATTCTCTCTTGCTGTCGAAGGGGAAATGCCCAAGACAAAAAGCGCCACGTAAAAAAGTGGTGGAATGGAAACGAAAAACACCGGTGGAAACACTGGGTTCCGGAACAAAGGCACACACCGCGTCAATAAAGACAGCAACGCTGCAAGCAACGCTGAAGAGACCCAGAGCCACAGCGTCTCTGGGGCGAAGAGAGATGCGAGTCCGTCTGGCGTCCATTCAAAAGCTCTCCCCGTGGCATTTTCAATGCCGTTTTGCAACACAAAGACACCAATACCACCAATCGCACCGACGATGATATGCTTGGGGAACAAATACACGACGTTGCCCATTTTGTAATAGCCCAGCAAGAAAAAAATCACACCCACGACGATGGATGAAAGCGCATAGGTGACCATGATCGTGGGCAAGACACGTGGATCTTTTGGCCCCAATTCCGTGATAATGGACATGGATAAGGTGTGCATGAACGGTACATTCTCGACCATCATCATGCCAATGGGTCCGTCAAAGGAGCTTTTCGAAACAAACACAAATTGGCAAATCGCAGTTGTGAGTAAAAACATTTGAATGCCCACGGCACGGGGCATCGGGATATCTTGCCATTCGTTTGGGAAAAACGACAGCCCAAAGGGCACGCAAATCATGAGGTTGAGTGCGATCGCGATGATGATACAAGGCGTGGCCTGTGCGGCTTCGCGCGCGTACCGCTTCCATAGTGAGGACGAGGTCCACGGTTCTTGACCATGATGTTGCGGCGCTCCTGGCTGTTTGTGGGTCATCAGCAGCAACGAGCGAGGCGACATGGACGGCCACTCATTGCTGTCGCTACGCTCGTTCAGAGAGAGAGATGGTAATGACCCGATGCGCTTATGGTGGTGTTGCGGCAGCAACGCTGACGATTCACTGGCGCTTTGCTGGTGCAAAGGCGACGCGACCCCGTGGCGGGGTGTCGTCGTCGTACCGTTTGATGAGGGCCACGCTGGCAACTGGATGTTGGTGGATTTGGTCTCGCGGCGCAATGGCGGCGTTTCAAAAACCATGCGTGGACGCGACTTGGCCGATGGCGACAGTGGCGGCATGCGTGAGCGAGGCGACCCCATCGCCTCACGCAGCGCCTGGGCTTCGCTCTCGTCGTCATTTGTTGGGGTGACGTCGACTTGAAAGAGCAGTGGTGGCGACTGCGGTGCTGCTGCGGTCGTAGCCTTGCGCATTGAGGCGGGACCCGAAGGCGACGGCGTCGTCATCTTGGACCTGAGATTTCTTTGGGAAAATGTCGACACCACCGGTTCACCACGGGCGAAAGAAAAGATTACCAGCAGCTGCTTCCGTTCAAAATACGGTAATGTCGAGGACGGTAACACGGTAATATATATAGATTACCGTATATACGAACTATGGAGTTTGTTTACGAGTAAAATACCAGGTATTCGACGATTCTTCGAAGCAAGTTTCCCCATGGTGAGCATGTCCAGTGTTCTTCATATTTCCATTCCAGGATGAGAACGGCTTAGCCAGTGTGTGTGCTGATGGTGTCGTGCGGAATGGTGACGCTGAAATGAACGATGCCTGCATTCGCTTTCCATTTTGGGCTCCTGCGACTCTGATTGGGCAGAAGCTGACTCAGAAAAGAAACAGCCCCATCACTGAGGTCTGCTGCCACCGACCTCAACGTCATGGAAACATGGTCACTCCAGTTCGCGAGGTGACACTGTGCTTGTCCAGCATCCAGCAATACTGTATGCGGTTAACCGGTTTCCCATAGCAGTCCAGTGTGTCTAACTCTCGTGCCACTCGCAACTACAGTATCCAGAAAAACCCTGGATGGCGCTGGATGCGTTCAATGAGTGAGTCTGCATCAGTGGCACAGAAACTTCGACGTTGGCAGTTGGAAAAAATGTTTTCGTTCCACAATCCATGCACACTCCCATAAACCCTAATTGGACAACTCTCATTGCAAACAGTTGACGCATCAGGGTAGTGCGCGCCCTTTCGCAGAATATCACGCCGTTGTTCTATTATTTTTTTTGATTTTGTTTTTTTTCAATTTTGTTCTCTCCATCAGCGAGCAGCTCAAGTGAGTGGATCCTTGTCATTCTGCGATTTCCACGCTTCCAGGCGCCCGGCTATCCCCCTCCCTCCCTCCCTCAGTCAGTATGGCCACCTCTGCCATCCACCAGACCTCTCCTCCCTCCTCCATGGAGGAGACGCCCACCCTCTCACCCGCTCCTCTCTCCACCGCTGTCGTCAAGCTCAGCCTGCGAGGCGAAACCTTCCGCATCTCTTTCCCGCTTGAGCAGCTCACCTGGGCCAACGTCACCTCCAAAGTCGACGGCTGCTACGACAACGACAACGCCACACAACCGACGCAGTGGTCGCTTCTGTTCCGTGACAACGAAGACGATCTCGTCACCGTCAGCAGCGCACTGGAGTTCCAAGAAGCGCGTCGCGTGTTTGAAGAGCTCAAAGCGCCACCACCATCCACTAATACTGGCAGCTCTGCCACACTCCACATGCACTTCCACGTGCTGGCCAAAATCTCCTTGAAAGACCAGCTGGCGCCTTTGCTGCTTCACATGGCCAGTGAGATCTCTGAGAAAATGACCAAGCTCGCGCATGAGACCCGCGAATCCCTGCGCAAGAGCAGCGGCTCGTTTCGCAACAGCAGTGGCTCGTACGTTTCACGCGGTCGCGAGTCGCTCGTTGCGTCGGCCACGTACACGCGCGACTCTCTTTCCTCTGTAGGTCGTGGCGTCTCGCAGCGCGTGCGAAGCGCATCGTGGGCGGTCGCAGAAGAAGTCGCCGAGATCCGCCGCCGCACACGCACTCGGTCGCGGTTTTCGTCAGAGGATTTGCACGAAGCCACTGCGAGTCCAGCGCCTCTGGTCGCGAGCTCGGTGTTCAACGATCCACGAGAAGAATTTGAACTAGAGGCCATGCGCATGGATATGGACATGGACAACGTGGCGGAGCTGCTGGCACAGGCCCGCGCCGAGGAAGAAACCGCCGAGCAACAAGCACTCACCCAAACAGGAGCAGCAACAACAACAGCAGAGCCACAAGCCGAGGAAGAGGAGGAGGAGGAGCAAGACGCTAGGGCTCATCGAGCCCACTCGTCCGATGCCGAAACCGACTCGACGGCCTCGGAAGACACGGCTGTGGAGTGGGATTTTGTGCGCACGTCCGTGTCTCTGGATACACCACCACCGGCAACGCTGTCTCCGTATGTTGAAGGCGACGAAGACGAAGATGAAATGGAAATGTCGTTTTCCCCATGGAGCCAACAAATCCAACTGATCCGTGATGTCATGCCCCAAATCACAGTCACGCGCTGCATTGAGACACTTGAAAAACACCAAGGCGATCTGGAAGCCGCTCTTGTCGAGCTCACCGAACTGTGAAGAGAAACAAGCTCCTGTTTTTGCATCTGTTTTAATTCGTATTTTTTTATTTCATAATCAGTATTACCGTGTAAATGAAGTAGACCAAATCTGAGCAAATCGAGGAGGAAATGACTCAGGGGCCTGGTTGACCCTTTTGGCCGAGTCGTTTACCTGCTTCAGTAAAAGTTTAATTAAAAAAAAGTCTCGATTTTGATATTAATACCATCGGCTTCTGAGCTGCTTCTAGCTGGTCCGTTCAGCCGTACACAAGCCTTTGGGCGCCTTTGCCAGACGGAGACGGCGCCGCTCGCACGGAAGGACCTGCTACCAGCTTAGTATTCGATGACGCCGCACTTCCACTACTGGTCTCTTTCCCTTTCCCCACCGACGCCGCCGCGCCACTACTACCACTGCCATTGGCCGTCGTCGGCCCATTCGACTTGGCCAATCCCAATGCGACATTTCGACACCGCGAGGCAAAATTCAGCGAACACAGCGTCTCCCAGGCGTTCCACTGGACGGGGCTCACGTTCACAAACATGAGCACTTTGGAATTGCCACTGAGTGATTCTTGCAATAAATAAGTCAATTTCGAATTGCGATACGGCACGTGTTTGCTGTTTGCTCCAAGCGCCGCGATCACATCACCAAGCGCCGAAAGCGATCGGTTGATATTTTGCGCTTCTTTCAAGCGGATGCCACTCGCGGCGGTCTTGCCCACGCGCTCGGAGCCAGCTAAATCAATCAAATGAAGCTTGGAAAAGCGCTTTTTACTGCTGCCAGCAGTATTATTTTCCATTTTTTGAATTGTTTCAATGGAAATGGAAAGCACCAAATGGGACCGACTCGAGTGTTCGTTCACGTCATGGGCGCCCACTGTGCGGTGGGAATTGGCGATTTGAAGCGCTTCGGAAACGTCGTTTTCATTGAAAACGTCAAATTCAATCAGTCCATCGACGTAGACACCGGTCTTGCCCAAGCGGATCTCCAGCGCCTTGCGCTGGTCCAAGGTAGTAGCAGAGACGGGCACTTTGTCCATGAGATCGATCACGCTTTCGTTGTACACTTCCAAGATACTGAGCTTCATCAAACACTCAAAATTGCCTGTGGCACAGCGTTCTTCTCGGATTTTAAACAATTCTTGAAGCGACCGGAAGTTCACACCACGGTCACTGGAAGTGCCTTCCATGGTGTGGGTCTTGCCGGAGCCAGTCTGGCCATACGCAAAGATACACACACTAATAAAAAAAAATACCAAAGAATTAGCCAAGAAATAATAAAAAATACCCCATTAAATACTCACTTGAAGCCGTCCAGCGCACTGGTGACCAGCGCTTTGGTCTGTGCGAAGACTTGCTCTTGGGTACTGGTCGGCTGGAAAACGTGGTCGAATTCAAACGCGTGCTTTTGGCCCACGCCATTCACGAGCTTGCCGTCGCTTCCCAATTCCCCACCTCCAACCACCAAATCCAATGATTCTGGATCGTTTTCTTTGAAAAAAACCGCAATTCCACTTTGGTCGCTGTTGCGTTCGACCGCTTGGATAGGACGCACGCGGCAAAAGACACGGATATTGCCTTGTAATTCCATCAACCGGTTGTGGAGCTGACGTCGCGACTGCAATTCGTTCGTGTACAAATCGGAAAGACGCGTTTTCTCGGCCTGCAGATGGCGAATGGACTCGGCTGCCTATTGGAACAACAAGTCATTATTAGTCACCAGCACACAGCACTCAGCAGCATAGCGTAGCCACTTCAAGTACCACTTTCTCGGCGTCTTCGTAGCCCTTTTTCGTGGCCGCAGTGACAATTAAATCTTGGTCTTTCAGTTTTTGTTCCATACTCAAAAGCACTTTTTTTGTCACGACCACTTCTTCTTCTCGTTCTTTGGCACTTGACTGCAGCGCCTTGAGATCTCTTTCCAGCACACGCAACTCCCGTTTCAACGTGCGCTGCGTCTCCTCGGCTTCAGCTTGCTGCGTACTGGCACTCTTGGTCTGCTGGTCCAAACTGGCAGCTAAAGCGACCTTTTCTTGGGTGGCGGCTTGATGCGCTGCTTGGCTTGTCTCCAGTTCTTTCTTCAGTGCCTCCATTTCTGTCTTGTGCGCGTGTAATTGGCTGTCCAGCGCCACGTGGCCACTCGCCAGTGTCTTTGTATGGAGTTGCTTGGCGACTTCCAACTCATTACGCACAGCAGCGAGACTCTGTTGGCTTTGCTGGTACGCGGCTTCTTTTTCATCCAATTGCACGGTCATCGCATCCAGTTTGGCTTCCGCAGCGGAAATCGCACTCGTGGCGTTGACCGCCATGGCGCCCAAGGCGTCGGCGTGGTCTTCTTTCTCAGCGTCCCGTCGCGACAAGTCGGCTTCTAGCTTGGTGATCTCGGCACGCGCTGCGATCAGAGAAGTCGTCGCGACCACGATCCGTTCTTGGGCTTGGGCGTGGTCTTGCTCCAGCATCTCTCGATAGCACCGTTCTTGTGCGACGGTCTGCTGCAGTGTAGCCACTTGCTCACGATGGTGACGCAGCTCTTCCTGCTCTTCCTGGCGGTCACTGCCACCCACAGCCACAGCCACCGCGTCGGCCGCTTGCTGTTGCTGTTGTTGCTGGAGCGCCATTGCTGCCGCTGCCCCCGCCAGCTCTCGCTGCAACTTTTCATTGGCATCGCGTAACGTGAGTGTATCTTGCTGAGCAGTTTCCAAAGCGCTTTGGACCTCGCCAAGGGTTTGTTCCAGTTGTTTTTTCTCTTGGATCGCATTATCGGCGTGCTCTTTGTCAACCAACTTTGTGAGCAGCAGTTCAACGTCTTTGTCAAGCTTGGAGATTTGCGTGGTGTCGCGGCGGTGCTGTGTGGTCATTTCTTTCTGTGTGGTCTCTAGTTCTTGGATCTTGGCGTGTAATGCGTCGACTTCGGCATCGCCACTGGCTCGCACAAAATGCGGACGGCTATTTGCGACGATTGTCGACTGCGCGTCGGCAACGGGCTGCTCGTCTTCACATGCTTGATGCTGTTGCTGCTGGTGGTGGTGGTGACCTCTCTGTGGCTCGCGCGCTGCGACGGTGGCTGGATCTAGTGATTCATACTGGTCGTCATGGTGGCTTGCTTGGTAGCCTATAGACGGAGCGGAACTGTGATCGTATTGGTCTTGCCATGCGGTCGCCGTCTCCGGGTGGTACTGTGGGTGGCGCTCATAGTAACTCGCGGTGTGGATGCCACTACTATTCGAGCCAGAGAAACGTTGCTCTAAGGTGTCTTCGCCTCCTTCTGCTTCACCGGTTCCACTGAACGACACCGAGCCTCGTTGGCGCATATCTTCGGCGTATTGGCGGTACTGGTCATCGTATGGGTGGTCCCAACGGCTTTCGCCTGTCTCGGTGTTGTAATAATACGGCATGCCCGTGTCACTGGCTGTGGCATTCATCCACCCATAAGGCAAAGGCGCGACAAGCGAATCGCGTGCGATCCACAACAAGTTGGCTTCGGCCTCTGGATCGATGCCCAGCTGCCTCGCATGGTACAGCACGCCTTCTTGGAAGACGCCGGGCTCGACCACAGGCGAGTCGTCTTGTTCGATGGGAATGTGGTGGGCAGATGCCATCGAGTAGGACGATGGCGTGGTCGGCACCATAGAGTAGTCAATGTTGCCGTTGCCGTTGGCGTTGCTGTTGCCGTTGCTGTGGCCGCTGCCGTCACTGTAGTCCAATGGATGAGAATAGGGATACTGCCGCTGCTGCCATAAGTCGTTGCTGCTGGCAGAGGCGGCTGCTTGTCGTCCAGAAAGGGCAGCGCGCGCTGACCGCGGTGCATGGCGATGCTGTTGTTGCTGCTGTTGATATTGAGTGTGCTCCTCAGGTTCGTAGCCACGCGAAGACACTCGATGGTCATGGCCATGGGAAGCACTGATTCGTGGGCTTTGCACCAGCTCGGCTTCTAATGCGAGCGCGTTGTCGTCATCGTCAATCGGGCGACCGTCCAGTTTGCCTTCAAATGCAATTTCCAGCATCTGCCGCTGCGATGGCCGCCGTTGCATCGACTGGACTTGGCCCGAGGCGCTATTACTGCGACTGCTGCGCGGAGAAGAGACCAGGTCACGCGGACTCAGTGGCGGCGACCGGATCATCTTCATACAAAGAGAGAGAGAAACGCCGGCGCTTGCTTTGGCTCGCTCGTCGCTTTTTGTCAGCGCGCTCTTTTGCCTTTTGGAGCGTCAGAAACGATAACGTTCGTTGCGACTATGCAGGTAATTAAATGTCGTTGCTGTGTCTATGAATGGTATTTTGACATTCTTGGTCCACGTTGAAGTCAAACGTTTTTAACTGTCAAAATGATAGAGCGGTTACTAACGTAACTGGATATGTTTGAAATGCCTCCTGGACCCAACCTGAACCTGACACGAACGAGGAGCTCCGCAATTTTCGACAAGGTCCCAACAGGCATCAAGAGGAAGAGGAGGACGCTCCACTGCAAGCGCACGCACGTTGCGAACCAGGCGCCTGCTTCTCGAACACTATCGGTATCACTTCCGCACTCGTGTTTCACCCCTCCAAGTATGGATGATTCCAGTAAGTATAGAAAAGAGCATAGAGAGTGCCCCTCCCTCTCTCCTATCTTCTGAACCGAAGTGTTTCCAACGTCTCGTGCAATGGAAATTGTGTAGCGACCGCAAGCGACCGGCAAAGTATGTGGGCGATGATCAAGCAAGGCTACGAAGGCCTCGTGATGACCGTCATTCGGCCCATGCGCGCGGTGTACGCCGTCGAAGAGCTCGGCCCCACGCGGCTTCTACTCGGCGACACGGTCACACAGCGCACCGACGTGCAGCTCAAGAACCCCGCAGGGTTCACACTCGAATGCAGCTGGTGGAAAGCACGCACCACAGGCAAAGCGTACGTAGTCGGACAAACGTTTTCTACCCAAACCCAGAGCGAGCTATACTAACAGAGCCCTCTTATCTAGACCGGCCAAGCCGCTTCCTTGCATCGTCGTGCTCCACGGCAACAGCTCCTGTCGCTTGGGCTGTTTGGAGATCGTGACCTTTGCGATTCCAGCTGGTTTCACGGTCTTTGCGTTTGATTTCAGTGGCTCGGGACTCTCGGAAGGCAAGTACGTCTCACTTGGGTACCATGAACAAACCGATATTGCAACCGTCGTCAAGTACTTGCGCGATTCTGGACAAACCTCTACGATTTGCCTGTGGGGGCGCAGCATGGGCGCGGTGGCGTCTCTTTTATACGCGCAGCAAGACCCAGAAATCAGCGCCATGGTGCTGGACTCTCCGTTTTCCAGTCTGCCCCAATTGGCGGTAGAACTGGTCGAAGATGGCAAACTCGGCGTGCCCAAGATCGCCGTGAAACTGGTCATGCGGCTGATCCGACGCGATATCAAAAAGCGCGCCAAGTTTGACATGTTCAAGCTCACGCCCATCGCCAAAGTCCACAAGTACGTGTCTCCAGAGAGAGAGCCAGAGACCTAGAGACAGCCTTCTAATGAATGTGTGCTTTCTATGTGGTAAGGTGTACGATTCCAGCGTTCTTTGTGGTCGGTATCCAAGATGAGCTCGTGGGCCCACACCACGTGAAGGCGCTGCACAAACTGCACAACGGTCCGCATCAGCTTTTTGAGTTCCCCGGAGGCCACAATAGCCCACGACCTATCAATTTCTTTGTCCAGGCTCTCCAATTTTTGCGGGTCATGGTCGGGTTACTTCCGCTACCATCGGATATCTTTGACCACTTGGACAGGACATCTCCGCCTGCCTCCCCACCGTCAGCTCGACGAAGAGCTGCCAAACCGGTCAAAGTATTTAAAAACCCATTACCAGCGGGTATTTCGATCGAAAACGTCCATAAAATGTCGGTGAAAGAACTGAAACAAGCGATCGCAAGTGTCGGATACGAGGAAATCTCGTGTGTCGAAAAGAGCGACTTGGTGGAGCTGGTGGTCAAGCTCCACAAGCGCCACGAGCGCACCAAGAAGCAAGCGGACCAGTACAGCAACGACGATACTACGGCAACAGCAGCAGTAGAGCCTATGAATGGGTCAAGGAATGAGGCTCCACGGCGGTATAGTGACGGCAGCGTAGAGATCCTTCCCCCACCAGCAACAGCATCAACAACAACGCCAGCAGCAGCAGCGCCCTTTCCCGTGGTCAAGAAGACTTCCTCCTCTGTGGTCTCGGATGCTGAGCTCGCGCGAGAGCTCAGCCACGGCGCGAATGGCATTTCAAGCGACGAAGAATCGCCGAATGTGCAAGCATAAGTGCCGAGACCAATGCAGGAAGGTTCTTTTTTTTTTTTCTTCATTTAGGATAGTTTGTGAAATGTTTATTGTTCTGGTTGTGCGGATTTTTTTTAAAGTGAGTATTAATAGGAGCCGATGTTGAGAATAAACTGCGACTTGACAATTTTGAGCAGCAAAACGGAACGAAAATATTCCCCTTGAAATTTTTTCGTGGTATTTTTTTTTTTTTTTGGCAATTTATTATCTCGGATCCTTTTCCTGGCATCTTATCCGCCTCGCCATGCGACGAGGCATATGCGACGCAGCTGCACTTGCCAGGAACTATGAGGCGAAACCAGAGCCGTCCCCATGGAAGACGAACGACGGACGCAAGAGCAGCTCGTTCTCTTGGGCCGATTCCGTGGCAGGATATATAAATCGATCGTCCAACGGCGACGCAACTCTGGATATTAAACTATCCGCCATCCCATGGAAGGCTATTTGATCCGCGTGCCATCCAGTGCCTGGAGCGGCGGCGGCGACACCACCAAGTCCACTAAGCTGCGGTACCGACAAAAGGAAAAATGCAAAGCCAAACCGGAAGCCAAGCTGCTGTATTACATCTTGGGCGAAGGATACTTGGACGGATACGCGTCGCCTGATGCGTTGGAGCCTGTGGAATCGTTCCAACTGACGTCGCTCCAAGTGGAAGTCGAGCCGATTTACTCGTTGTTGCTGTTTAAAGTCACGACATGCGCCAAGAGATCAGTGGCTGCTCACCAAGGACAAGACAAAGCTACGACGCATGCACGAAGCAGAAGTAGCAGTAGCAGTAGCAGTAGCAGTAGCAGTAGCAGTAGCAGTA
>JAADWJ010000218.1:0-33127 GCA_023336165.1 Pythium monospermum
GCATGAGTCACGCATGGCCCATGAGTCGTTCAAGAACCCTTTATCACTGAAAAGTATTGTAATTTTTCTTAAAGCAAAAAAATAAACAAGATTTATCACTTTGAAAATTCGCAATTAACGTTAATTTCGGGTTTACAGCTCTGTTGGCTATGGTGCTGCTGCTGCTGCTGGGCTGGTCCGTGTGGCTTGTGCCATGGCCTTGCGCAGGCGATGTGCGACATCCAATGAACTTGGTCGATGTTCTGGATGGAACGCCATACATTTCTGGGCGATCGTGAGAATTTCCGGTGGACAGCTGCTGGAAAAGGACGGCGTCCAGCCGTCCGCCATGATATGATGGAGCAACACGGTCTCCGTCATCTCTTCATCATCATCTTCTTCTTCTCTTTGATATTTGGCTCTGTGGGGTCGGAGCTTATCGTGGAAGGGCATCTCATTTGTATCGATCTCGGAAAGCACGACGCCAAAGGAATACAGATCCACCGCTGGTGTATACTCGGCGCTGCCAGCGAGACGCTCTGGCGCGATCCACCGCCCGGTGCCAAGAAACGCATGCTGGGCTGCAGCCGTGTAGCCGCCACCACTTGGACTCGTATCTCCATCCTCCTCTTTCTCCTCTCCATCCATTGGATCGGCAGCAAAGCGCGCGCTGCCAAAATCACCCAGTTTGACGCGCAAATCACTGGTCAATAATAAATTGCGAGACTTGAGATCCCCGTGGACAAGAGGCACTTGGAGCGAATGCAAGTACACCAGTGCTTCAGCAGTATCCACCGCGAGTCGCCACTGGTGATGTGTCCATGTCACCTCTTTCGGCCTTTGCTTCGTCTTCTTCTTCTCGTCATCGCGTTGGAGCATACTTTGGTATTGACAGTACGTGCGTAGATCCCCATAGGGCAAATACTCCATGAGCAGCTGCAAGTCACTTTCCATGGTCCACGCGACGCCACAAAAGGAAACGATCCGCTCATGGTGGAGACGGCTGAGCAGCCGAATCTCTTGCTTGAAGGCCGAAATCTGCTGCCGCCGTGGCTCTGGCTCTGTGACTGATGAGTGCAGCTTGAGACACTTGACCGCGAGCGTCTGCGTGCGATAGGTCGCGAGCCAAACGTCGCCAAAGGCACCGGTTGAAAGAAGCCGCGTGCGTTGGATCGCGTCAAAGTCCACACGGAAAACGAGCAAGTCGTCGTCCTCCCAGATCGATGGCCCTGAGGAGGAGGACGAGGACATGGACATGGACACCTGGCTGCGCAGCGGAGCGATACTGGCCGCCGAGGACAACACAAACATATCGCCGGAGGAGTGGGTGGTGAAGGTGGTAGAATCGGTCCAATGCGAGGCCAGGGGAGAGGCGATGGCGTGAGCAGCAGTCCTACTATGTTGCTGTTGGGTCTGTCGTGTGTGGCGAGCAGCAGGCAACGGTCTTGTTGGAAGACGAGACGGGAAGCCATCGCCACCGTCTGTGTGGACGCCCAGCGACGAGAAGCGACACGATTTAGAGATCCGGATATCGCTCTCATCGTCAAAGATGAGCTGGTCCTTGAGTGGATCGCGACGGCGATCTCGATCACGCTGGCGGTCGTGTTCGCGACGTGCCACGGGCTCGTCCAGCCGTTGCTCATAGAAACTGAACTCTCGCTCGACGCCCATATCACCACCACCACCGTCTTCATCGTCTTCTTCTTCGTCTTCATCGCCATCAAGAAGCTCTTCCAACTCTTCTTCGTCCACTTGGTCCCATCGCCCTGTCTCGTTCAACTGCGTGAGCCGCACGAGCCGTCGGCGGCGAGCCAAGTTCTTCATATGGTGGCGGAAACAGTGGCTCCACACGATGGTTTGCTTGGCGCTGACCGTACGCAGCGACTCGTGCTGTGGGCGGTAAAACCGCTGCTGCTTCTCCCCAGCAAATCGCCTCCTTCTCCTGCTGCTGCTGCCATCAGACGCGCCGCTTCCCATGCCGCTTGTACTAGTGCTACTAGTTCTACTGCTGCCACTGGATGCGCGTCGCCGTGCTGCGATCCGCTCGGCATCGTCTCCACAGATTTCTTTTTCGCGCTGGAAGCCTTCCACTTGGACATCGCTTTGGTCAGAGGAACGGCAAGTCGCCATGGAGATCTTGGTCACCACGACGCGCCGTAGCAGCTTGCCCGTCTCTACCGAGATGTTATCGTCTGCGAAAAGCGAAAGTTCATTCGACGCCGCGTCAAATACACAGAACCGGCGCTTGTATTTCTTGGTGAACAGTCCTTCGCGGCGAAAGATCCATCCAGAGAGCCGCATGGGGAAAAGATGGCAGCCCATGTGGATGCCTTGCTCTTCATGGCGCTCTTCCAGGTACTCGTAGATGCCCTTTGCCGGGTCGCGGATGCTTCTCGTGGACACCGCGATGGCGTCGACACCAAGCGCAAGCGATAACGCCGACGGTCTCTGCTGATCCTCGTCATCATCAGCATGGCCACGACGATGAAGAGAGTTGCTTGGGCGTGTTGTTGATCGTAGAGATGGCTCCATGGTGGAAGCAAGACTGGCGCTGAGAGGCTATCGGTACTGCATTGATATGCTGCGTAGCTGTCACACGCCGCTGTCGTTGGCGCTGGCCTGCCGCGCATGTGGGTTTGGTTGCCATCATCAAGGATGTGGCTGATATTCATCAGGGATGATGGGGAAGAATATGGGGAGCGTCTCAGATCCAGATCACATCTCATCCAATGAATTCACAAATCATCAGAATCAGATTCGGTGGATTTTGGTGGAAGATGGAAAAGGGTTACGACGTGGCGACAACCCACAGACCGTATCTCCTCATATATCGAAACAAGGTTGATTCAAGGATGTGATTTTGAAAAGAGGTTGTACAGCATCGTACTTACTGGAATGTGTACGATACGTGCTGTGTTTCCCGAAATTCGTGTGGTGCAGAAAGCGTTTGTAAAATTCAACTGGGTTGGACTGCAAAATAAAATTCCTGCGGTTTGTTTTGGTCTGGGTTGACGAAAGATACGGAAAGCTACCGATGCAATTTATAAATATATTGTCCCCCACAAAAAAACCAAAACCAGCCCCAGTCAGTTCATCATTCCCAAACAAGAAAGGAAAGGAAAGGAAATGGCGACGGAAGCGGATTTGACGGCGCAGATCCTCACCAAGGGCGAAGAGATCCGCGTGATCAAGGCTGCGAAAGATGAGAGCAAGAAGGAGGCCTTGCAGGCTGCGATCGCTGCGCTGTTGGCGCTCAAGACGCAGTTCAAAGAGCTGACCGGCAACGACTATGGCCCACCACCCAAGGCCAAGACGGACAAGAAAGCTGCCAAGAGCGACGCCGCTGCTGCCGCGCCTGCCGCGCAAGCTGAAGCAAGCGACGATCCGAATAAGAAGTCCAAGAAGGAGCTGAACAAGGAGCGTAAGAAAGCGGCCAAAGCTGCGATGAAGACAGGCGAGACCCCAGCCGCAGAGGAAGAAGTGAAGCCGTCGGCGCCAGTGGCGCAGGAGGCGGCGCAACCATCCGGCAGTTTCCTCGAGTCCATGGTCATCGGCAGCGACGACGGCGCCATGCCAGAGGGGGACCACCATCACAACAACAACGACAATAACAACAACGTCCGTGCAGTATCCACTTCCACTGCTGCTGCTCGTGGCCATTACGGTGGTTTCGGCACCGGTCGGTACACGTGGACGGATCCGGAGAAGTCGCATTGTCTGATCTCGCTCGTTTCCGACGCGGTCACGCGCAAACCGGCGCATCTCAAGTACATGGCCACTTCCGAATGGGAACGGCTCTTTGAGACCTTCAACGAGGTCGCGCCCGAGCCAGTGGACAAAGTCAAGATCCTCCATAACCGCATGTCCACGCTTCGTTTGCAGTGCAAAGAGTATCATATTGTGGAAACCGCACGGCGCCAGGGGCTTTTAGAGACCGAGCAGCAATGGACCGCGTTGATCGAGAAAGACGAGGCGTTGAGCCGGTGGCGCAAGCGTCCGTTCGAGTTTTATGACGAAATGATTGCGTGTCTGCGACTGCAAGGCGAGTTTCTGGACGCCAAGAAAGATGCCAAGAAGAAGGCCAAGGAAGCCAGCGCTTCACCAGCATCTGCGCCGGCTGCTCCTGCCGCTGTGGCGGCGTTTACCGGTCCAGTGGGCCGTGTGCTTGCTGTGCCGTCGGCGGAACAAGACGCGACCGTGGTGTTTTCCAGTGCTTCGCCTGCGTTGCCGCTTGCGTCGTACATTGTCGCGGTGTTGACCAAGCAAACCGGTGTCTTTCAGAACCAAGTTGACGAGAAAACCATCGAGCCAACGCTTGTGTTCCCAAACGGCGACGTGGTCTCGGGCGACTTTGCCGTCGCGCGGTTCTTGGTGCGCAACAAACAGCCATCGCTGGGTCTCTTTGGCGCCGACAACAACACCGTGCTCACGTCGCAAATCGATTCGTGGCTCGACTTTGCCCTGTCACGGTTTGACACGTCTCCACAAAGTGCGAGCGTCGCGAAAGGACTGGCTTTCTTGGACGTCGTGCTCAAAACGCGCACTTTCTTGGTCGGCTATGCGCTTTCGCTGGCTGATATTTGTGTGTGGGCCAAGCTCACAGCGTTGCAAGTCAACGTGGCCACGTACGCAAACGTGTCGCGCTGGTTGACGTACTTGAACGCCCAAGATTTGTTTGCGACGGCCGTGCAAGCCTTGAAAAGCATCAAGCCATCCATCAGCGCCAAGCCAAACAACAAAGGCGGAAACGGAGAAAACAAGAAGCCCTCTGCCGAGTCCTCGTCCTCTCAAAAGGGCAAAAACACCGGTAGTTGTCCTCCTTTGAAAGGCGCTGTGGACGGACAAGTGGTCACGCGGTTCCCACCCGAGCCAAGTGGGTACTTGCACATTGGCCACTTGAAGGCGTGTTTGCTCAATGATTACTACGCGCGCCATTACAATGGAAAATTGATTGTGCGGTTTGATGATACCAACCCATCGAAAGAAAAAGATGAATTTGAACAAAGTATTTTATCGGATCTCAAAGGTCTGGATATCATTCCAGATCTTGTGACCTACACTTCGGATAGCTTCCCGACAATCATCACGTTGGCGCGTCAAATGATCCAAGAGGGGAACGCCTACATGGACAACACGGCCCAAGAACAAATGCGCGACGAACGTATGAATGGCGTGGATTCGGTCCATCGTAACCAATCGGTTACGCGTAACCTCGAGCTCTTTGACAAGATGCTTGCCAATGATCCTGAAGCGGCTGGGTACTGTATGCGTGGCAAGATTGACATGCAGGCCAAAAACAAGACGCTTCGTGATCCCGTGTTTTTCCGAACCAATTTGACGCCACACCACCGTACCGGTACCAAATACTGTGCGTACCCAACGTACGATTTGGCCTGTCCGATTGTGGATTCTTTGGAAGGCGTGACCCATGCGTTGCGCACAACCGAGTACAATGACCGAGATGAACAGTACCAGTGGGTGCTACAGGCGCTCAAGCTTCGTAAAGTGCATATCCATGCCTTTGCACGCATGAATTTTGTGCATTCCGTGCTTTCCAAGCGTAAATTGCAATGGTTTGTGGATAATAACCACGTCACCGGATGGAATGATCCTCGTTTCCCAACGATCCAGGGGGTCTTGCGTCGTGGCGTGCAAGTCTCCTCGCTTCGTGAGTTTATCGTGAGCCAGGGCGCCTCGCGTCGTATCACCGATATGGAATGGGACAAGTTTTGGACTTTGAACAAACGCGTCGTGGACCCTGTGGCCTCACGATACTACGCACTGAGCAAGCAAAACGCGGTGCCTCTTGTACTCACGAATGTTTCGAAAGAAATTATTGGTTTGCCAGTCGCGCGCCACCCAAAGGATGCCAGTCTGGGCAATAAAATCATGCGTTTTGGGCAAGAATTATTGATTGAAAAAGACGATGCGCAATTATTTTCCATCGATGAAGAGGTCACCTTAATGCGCCATGGAAATATTATCATTCGCAAAATTGAAAAAAATCCAGAAACGGGTGAAATTGTCAAAGTGGAAGCGGAAAATTTCCCACAAGGTGATTTCAAAAAAACCAAATTGAAAATTACATGGCTCGCCAATGTGAACGATTTAGTGGATTGTGTGTTGGTGGAATTTGACCATTTAATTTCCAAGCCAAAATTGGAAGAAAATGATAATTTCCATGATTTTCTCACGCCTGTGACCCGTGCGGAAATGCATGCGATCGGGGACCATGAGTTGCGCAATGCCAAGCAAAATGAAATTGTCCAATTGGAACGCCGTGGGTTTTTCCGTGTGGATGAGCCATACATTTCCAAAGACAAACCATTGGTTTTGTTTATGGTGCCCGATGGCAAGGCCAAGGCCATGTCCACGTTGTCCACCAACTTGGCGCATCGTTAAAGAAAGAAAAAGAACTCCAACATCAGCCACCTGGTACAAGTCGGCTCTTTGGTGGTGAGCTTTAGAAACAGGTTGAAGCAGCACAGGTACTGTAGGATCGGAAAGCTCTTGTTGCTGAGAGTGTTGACTCTACGAAGAAAAAAAAGAAAAAAAGAAAAAAAGAAAGAAAGAAAGAAAGAAAGAAGACTCAGAACCTTTTCTTTTTGGTTCAACACATTTTTTTTTTTTTTGTTTTTTTTTCACATCGTCATGGTTTCTTTTTGACTGGCAATCGGCGACACGTACACTGTATGTCCTCTCCTCCTCTTCCTCCCATCACTCCTCTGTGGCTTTCCCATGCTCTCCCCAGTTTCACTCCAGAGTTCCTGGGTTTTTAATTTTGTTTTTGTTTTTATTGTTTACGACATTCGCAATTGGTAATCGCCATTTTGGGTAATGTACCGCACCCATGGCAACGCTTGGTATCCGCTTTTTTCCATGATTTTCAAGTACCGCACTTGGATTCCGGACACCGTAAAATACGGAATTTCAAATTTCACTTGAATTGGTGCTTTCCAATCTTCCGTTTCTTCATTATTCACCGAGGGCAACCCAAAATGGGCGCGCATCAAGTACTCGCGTTGGCCATAAAACTGCTTGATGGACCACACGATCGCATCACGGTCGGGCACGTACGCAACTGTACCGATACTGGCTTTAAAGCTGGGCGTATCGACATCTGGCGGCACGGGGATCACGATTTCCACATTGTTTGCCATCGAGCGGCTCTTGTACTGGGATTTGGCCTTGACCATGTACTCGATCCGCGACCGCGAGTGGGATTCCACGACCGCTTCAACCCAAATCAAAGGCTTGACATGGGTCGCTAAGCGGTACGTCATCAAATCAAACTCACCGTCTGGAGGGATAAACGAAATCGTACGGTCCGTTTCAAACCGTGCGAGCCGCACACATTGGTGGAACTTGATATCTTCCATTTCGACACTTTTCAATTGTTTTCCTTTTGCTGAGGAAGAAGACGAGGAGCGTCCTGTGGCTTCAAAGAGTGCCTTGTCGTTGAGGCCAAGCTTGAGTTCAGGCATGCCGGACAATAAAGACCGCATTTTGATCGCGCCCAAGATCTCGGAATGAAGCACGGTGCCATTACTGGACACAAGCAAATTGAGTTTTTCCACGACATCCAAGAAAATTTCATTTTTGCGGTGCTTGATGCCTTCGCTTCGCCACGAGACGGCATTTGTCAAAGCTGTTGGTGGGCGTGGCGCGGATTCCATGCGGTAGCCTTCTTGCGTGATATACTCGCGTAAAATACGGGATTCCGTGGTCTGCGGGTACCCGTGGTCCATGGTTTCGTCCAGTAATTCAAAAATGATCACAAAATTGTCACGGATACTTTCTTCTTCTAATTCTCCAAAATAATCTTGGAAAACCTGTTTTCACAGAAGAGAGAGAGAGAGAAATAAAACATTAGTTTGCTGGGCTGGCAGCAGTCGTACTACTGTGGCAAGTAGTAATACTCTCCACGCAGGAATATTACTACTGGTACAGTTTACACGTACCTGGCAAATGCGGTTGAGGTACATGATCATGAGCGCGACATTCGAGTTGACTTTGGTGACCGTCATCAAGTACAAGTTGTTGTGCTTTACGAAATAAGAAAAACAAAATAAGAAACCAAGAATGGATCCCATAGAAAGCGAGCACGGCAAGCGGACTGTACCTTGACGTAGACAAACGTGTACCCGTCTTCGGTGAACACTGGGCGCTGCTCGGAATCGTCTTTTTCTTGCACGTACTGGGTAAACTTGGCGGACGCGGCCATGGGGATATCGCCACGGTAGTTGCGCGAGATCAGGATCTTGCCCTTGAGGTCCGTGATGAAGACCGCCGAGAGCACCATCGTTTGTATCAAATCCAATACAACGGGAACAGGAGAGAGACACGGAACGTTCCTATACAGGGAGCTTGGGAGGTGGAAACACTCTTCCCTTCCCTTGCCTTCGCGTGGCTTGGTCAATCAATGTCTCCAGTACGTCGGAGCTTTCCACGTCGATGACACTTCACGCTGTTCCCCCTTCAGTCCAAAACCCAGCCCGGGTCGGGTTTGTGGGTTTATGGGTTTGTCAAAGGAGAGTTGAGACACCAACCCGGAAGCCCGCAAACAGGAGTGATGGCAGTTGGGGGTCCTCTAAATGGAAAGATATGGTTCTATACGTGGAAGTTGATGCAAAAAAAAAAATCCGTCGTCGGCCGAAGGCCGTTCAAGCAACGCAGACTGACGTTGCTGTATTCGCGAAGAACGAGCCAAAGATGTGGAGGTACGACCCCGTATACGCACAGTAGAGCTTTATAGCTTCCTTCCCTCGCGTATCTATGTACTTATAACGGTGTGGACATCTTAGATTTGCTCGTATTGGCGCGGAAATCGGCTCGAATTCTTCTCGTCGCGTTTCAGAAAATGGCGCCATCCACGCAAATGCTTGCAGCGCACGGCGGCTGTGGCCACCACCACCGCTGATAGATGCACACAGATTGGTCCACATGCCACGCAAGAAAGTCGCGCACTCGATGGCTGTTTCCACTGATCCCAGAAGATGTCCTACTCACGCCAAGTTCCTTCACATTCGTTGGCATTCCCACGGCAGCGGCCATGGCCACGGCCACGGCCACAGCCACGGAGGGTTATTAAGCGCTTTAGACGACGACAGCGACGAAGATGACCAAGCAGCAAGGGAGGCGTTGAGTGTCGAAGGCGCCAAGGCCGCCGACCGCATCACATGGATCGGAGTGTATGTCAACGTGGTGTTGAGTGCGGCCAAAGGAACCGCAGGCGTGACGTTCCATTCAGCGGGTTTACTAGCCGATGCCGTCCACTCCATGAGCGACCTTGTGAGTGACGGCATCACGCTTCTCGCGCTCAAGTATTGCGCACAACCGCCGGACCAATTTCAGCCGTACGGGTACGGCAAGTACGAGACCATGGGCGCACTGACCGTCGCGCTGCTGCTGGTCGGTGGTTCGCTTGGGATCGTTCACCACTCATTCGACACTCTTCTCGTGCTTGTAAACGCTGGATCACCAGCAAGCGTCGCCGCGGCCGCAGTGGATGCCAAGATCGCGTCGTTGTCCATCGACCCCGAGGTCATCGACGCGATCAAAGCCATTTTGCCCGAGATCACTCCCATTGCTGCCGATCCACATGGCCACAGCGCCATGGTGCTCCATCCAGCAGCGCTTGGCATCGCTGCTGTCTCGATTGGTGCCAAAGAGGCGCTGTATCGATCCACGATCGCGGTGGGGAAGAAGATCAACTCAAGTGTTTTGATCGCGAATGCGTGGCACCATCGCAGCGATGCTGTGACCAGCGTCGTCGCGATGGGAGGCATCGGGCTGAGCTTGGCTGGCTTCCCCATGTTTGACCCTATCGCTGGCATGCTTGTCGGTGGCATCATCTTGAAGATGGGCGGAGAGATTGGCTGGGACGCCATCCAAGAGTTGTGTGACGCGCAGCTACCCGCCAAGACAGTCAACAAGCTCACAAGTGCCGTGCAGTCGGTCGTGGCAGCCAGCGGTGGCGAAATTGTCGCAGTACGGCAATTGCGAAGCCGCAAGATCGGGCGGCGGCTCCACGTGGACTTGACACTGGTCATGCGCGAAGGAGCACATGCGGTCTCCTTTGCACGAGCATGTGAGTGGAAAGAACGCGTCAAACGTGCGATCCAGCGAAATGTGCCTCGTGTCAAAGATATCGTGGTGGAGCTAGCGACTCCGTCCCAGTCTCCGTCGACTGTGCTTGATAGTGCCCAGAACATGGAAGAAGGCCACGGCCATAGCCACGGCGACAGAAATCATCACAACCACAGTCACAATCACAGCCATAGCCATGGAAAAGCTCCACACGCCAGTTCCTCGTCAACCCAGGCCAACACGTGAATCGGATTTAAGCCAAAGAACCCGTGGTCTCCAACACAAACGAAAATATCCCCCCCTACCGGAAGGCCTGTTCGGACTTGGGCTCCTGGTATGTCAGAATCTACTCACTGAGTGAAATCGATGTCAGGACGTTGATCATAACCCGTAGAAATATAATTTGTTTTTGTTTTGGATATTAATATATATACCTACGGAATCAATCCCTCTCGTTATGCTCGCGTTCGCGGTCAACGGTTCTCATCATGGCCAGCTTCCGTAGACGCTGCTGGCTGGGCGTGGAGGTCGTGCTCGGGGTGGAACAACTCGCACAACGCCTCAATGTCTCCGTTGTGCAGGTCACTGTCGCCTCTTTGGTGGTGGCCCACCAATAGAGGTGGGCCCAGCGACGACGGAAAGAGACTTACCACTGGATCGATGCCATTCCCATCTTGGACGGCTTGGGCTTGTGGGTGCTCGATCAGAGTCGCTCGACGCTCAGGAAGGCGTTGGGCTTTGCGACCGATGGATTGTAGCCGTGGTCTGTTCGCCTTGGTGCGTGGGCCTCGCTCTCGTGAATGCCATCGCCGCTGGGATTCATTGGCTCGCGCACGATGGATAAAGCACAGCCGGTGGAGCTCGCCGTTGATCTTTCGATCACGGAGGTTGGTGCATGGCTTGCTGGCGTACAGGCAGCGTAATCCCATCCTTGCCGCGGACAAAAAAGGTGAAAATGGAAATGAGCGCACAATGAGCTAAAGAGTTGATCACATACAAGATGTGTACCCAGCAGAGTACTTCAATAGATTGGTGTTGTGCCAGTACAGTACAGTATCTAAAAGATCATGCTGGAAAGCTCCTCATGCACCCACCCTCAAAATTCCAGTTGCAATTCAAGTCATGCTGGAATTGTTCACTGGAATTTGGAGCAACATCATTCCTCCTTCTCGTCACGAGAATCGAGAATCTTGTGATTCTGAAGTCTGTCGACATGCCCACAGCAATCAACGGTGATTCCTCTTGCACACAGACGCAACAGTCGCCAAGGCGGTCAACGGAGTGTCAAGGATGGATCCATTCGAAAGAAGTACAGTACCGGTACAGCATCGTGCGCGATCCCCAAACTTGGTGACGCTTGCTTCTGGAGTCGGGGCTGCGATATTATCTTGCTGCCCTGATATTGCACAGATACTGTACTGTGCACCGGTCAGGCAGTCGACATAGAATGTACAAGAGAATGGACATAAACGCTACTGTAGCGTCAGGCTGACGTGGACTCGCAACGGGAAATGTGAGATCCAAGTCAGACATTTCGGCATAAAAAATCCGACCGAGATCCACTCCAATGCAGAAAACCCACTCGCTGCACTGGATTCGAGCAAACGATTGTTTCCTGCTCAGTGTATTTTTGTTTACTGGTATCCGGCCATGTGATTCCTTCGGCCTCGCAAGTGGCTGGGTCCATGTGGGCATGCTTGAGCTTGAGCCATTGGCGCGGGGCACGACAATCCGGTTGACAACTGCTGCCACTGCAGTGATGGCCTGGATGCCTTCTTCAGGCGTGGAAGGGCGCTCTGTGTTGCTACAGTATGCATGACTCATGCAGCACGAGATCATTTTGAAATCCACCGCAAATAAAAAGAAGCTGCCACAATAAATGGAGATGCCAGATTTACAGTGCCTCTACGGCAGCACGCCATGTACCAATACCCGATCCCTCAAGATCAACGGCGAGTACCATCGGCTTTGTGACGTCCACCGCACACAAGCCAATGCGACTCAGCGCCGCTGGCATGCGCGACAGCGTGATGGCAGTTCAAAGAAGGCCACGCGTGATCGTGGTGGTCCTCCATACAAAGTTAAAGTCAAAATCTCAAGCGCGCACGCGTTCAGCCTCAAGTATCCCGAGCCATCCGAACCGACACGGCAAATTCGCCTTGGCCAATCCAACAAAGCCAGCCAGCCAGAGAAGGCTATATCCGTGGAAATCAGCCCATTGTGTCTGCGTAGCGGACTGAGTATTGAACTGAGTGACGAAGATATTGCGTTTCTGAGCGAGCTCATCCTCGACCATGACCATATTCAGCCTACCGTTTCCATTGAAGGAAATGATCAATGGCCAGGGGCAAGGCCCAACGAACTGTAGTGATTGATCCAGGATTTGTTTTTGAGGCTTTCTTATTTTAGAGTACCGGCAAAATTAAAATTACTATTTTTCAACAACACTCCTGGTCGAGGTGAAACATTACGCTTGGAGCTCAACACTGTAACAATACACTACCCACCGAATGGTACTCCATATTGAAGGCATCCATCTCGTTCGAGGCAGCTGCGCGTTGCTCGCTGCTTGATGCGACCAGCTCACACAGCAGCTCTATTTCTCGGTCGGACAGTTCTTCGCTCGGTTCATGGCGACCCCCACCGGGAGGCGGTGGAGGGTCGACTGATGGCTCAAGAAGAGAGCACTTCAAGGCGGATTTCTGCGTTCTTGGCGCCTGCTTCTTGTGGAAGGTCTTCAGCTTGTGCGCCTTGATGGGACGTAGCGCGTCGACTTTCGCGATCGGAATTTGCACCGGCTAGCGGCTATAAAGGAGGCCGATGCGATGTGAGTCTGCTGGCGGGTATGCCATCGGCGCTGGGTCGCGTTGGCTCGTGCGCGGTGGACATGGCACATCTGGTGGTACTTTCCATCAATCTTTTGGGCCCGGATATTCGTGCATGGCTTGCTGGCGTAGAGGCAACCCAGGTCCACGGTCTCCATTGCTTGGACTTGCTCAAGACCCAGCGAATTTGGAAATGCTTTCTCTGGAAGCATCGGTATTGTGGCGTTTTGAGTTGGCGTGAGGGACAATCACTCAACCGAAACAATGAACGCCAGGTGGACTGACAGGGTGGTTGTGTCAGGAAGATTTGAATGTCACAGGGGAAATTACAATAACCTTGCAAATATAATATACCGTGGCTGCTCTCTCTAAGTCTATTTCTAATCGAATGCGTCTATGGAATTTGTGAACCTTTCAGTATTTGCCAATCTTGCTGTGGGACATTGTCCGTGGTGTCTGCTGTTTCTGAACAAGTCAGGCAGACATAAAACGCACTGAACCCAAGGGACACGTGCCACCACGCAGCTGGTGATCGGTACTGAATTAACACCGGCTTCGGGGCTGAATTGCTCCCAGACGACCCAGTTCGAGAGCGCGTGGGCTGGGCACAGTACAGTAGTCACTTGACCCTCCTTTAAATAACATGGACACTCTGGTGGGCTCACAGCGCTGCTTTTATTTCAGTAATAACGAGCGGGAGGGGTCACCACAATCCAGAAATCGGGACCTTGTATGCTCATCCATGGCTTTGCTTCAAGGAATTCCGTACGGTACTTTTGCCGCCAACAAAGTCCAAGTCAAAATCGCAGGCAATACAGGGTCACGATGCGAGGCAATCATGCCCGACTGACCTGCTCGGAAGTGTCCTGTGAAACTCAATTTTTCTGGGCGAGTCCCGGTAAGGTGGGTGCATCATTTCTGTGCAATTCGAGGATCATTTTTTTTACGATTGCAAGCAATTTGCTCAGATGCTGGAGATCGATTGGATTTGCTATATGCGAGGAACCACTCTTGGAAGGAAAATGAGCACAACAACGTTTTCTCCATCCAGGGGACTACCAGTACCGGTGTGAAAATACACTTGGAGGAAGGTGGGTTTACTGACTTTTTCTTGACTGAGGTGCATCGAAGAGCTGAAAAACTCCCATGAAATCGACGGCGATGCGATCAAGATCAAGCGTTGAGAGCCAAGAAAAATGGCAAACGCCGACACAGGTTACGGTGTACCGGTACTGCAGTGCTATTATAGCAGTAATGCAGTTATGATACCGGTAATAATTTTTCAGGTGTGACGGTTGACTACGGCTGGAAAGGATCCAATAGAAAGCTGAGTACCGGTTCGAAGTACCGTCAGGGACGGTGCACTGACCCCTTCTATCCCATCAGCAAGTCGAAGCCAACGGGACCCGACACACTGGCTTCTGTACCGGCACAGGCTTCTACCGGTTCAAAAACTGATATTGTACTGACTGTAGTGCACTGCCATGCCAAGACACTGTCCACGTTTGGTCGTGAGTGCCCTCATTTCGATGGGTCGCACAGGACGTACTGGGTGGCGGAATTGGTTAATCATTGACCAGATGCTTGTGACAATCACAGAGGTAGCAAAATACTGACAGAGACTGCATGATATACTGATGTACGGGAAATATTGGAGGTGAATTGTTGATTGTGGATGGTGGATTCGGTGGTACAATCCACTGTACCGTGGTCCTGTATGTGTGTGACATTGTGACAGGATGCCTGCGGGTCGTTGCAGCATGGAGCATGAAGGGGAACGATTGTCCCATGTATCTTCACTGTGCTAATAGCCTTGGTGACGGTGGCCATTCCGAGCGCGAACAGATCCTCGACCATCTCCGTCAAGCCTCATTGTTCAATTTGACTCCGCCTTCCAACCACCCAACCCACCAACAAACAAACCTCTTTCCAGCAACATGCTTGCCCTCACCAAGAAAATTCTCACCTTCGCTGCGGTGGTCGCCATGGCGCTTTCTTCGCAAACGGCCACAGCCGAGTTCACCAAGTTTGACGCCGACTATGACGCCTACAGTGTGATTTTCCAGTCCAGTGTCGCGACGCTTCGCGAGTTGGTCGCGGTGCAAAAGGATGACTGGCTCACCACGCAGTTCCAGTCCACTGAGACCCAGATCCTTGGCTCGATCAAGGCGGGCACGATCACCATGAGTGAATATCTTCAAAAGATCACGGCTTTCATCGCCAAGGCGGAAACCAAGTACACTGATTTTTCCCGCACTGCGTCCAGTGCGTTCAGCGCGACCTCGAACGCCTTCAATGAGTACTCCAAGGACGCGCCCGAGCCATGGTGTGACTTTGTGTTTGACACACTTCGTGCTGCTGCCAAGGACGTCAAAAACCCAGCGATTGAAGCAAAAGTCAATGCAGCCAACAAAGAAATTGAGCAAGCTATCAAAACCAAGGCCTCGGGCGATGTCATCAATGACAAGCTCGTCGCGCTGTACACGGAAGCCAACGAGTTGGATGCCACTTATTTGGACCTATTTGATGCAAAAGTGAATGCACTCAACGAAAAATTTGAAACGGAATCCAAGCAAACAGCGATCAAGAAAGAGGACGCCACGGATGAGAAGGATGCTACGGCCGCACCGACGACCATGGCGGATGCTGGTGTCACTATCAAGCCAGAGAATTCGACCACGGTTGCGCCGTCGTCTGGCTCGGCCACTGGACCAGTGTCTTCGTCTGGCTCGACGCCCACGGCTACGCCAAAGGCTACCTCCGCTGCGAGCACCATGGCTGCGAGTGGTGGCTTCGCTCTGGTTGCTGTTGTGGTGGCCACCATGGCAAGCTCGGTGGCTTTCTAAAACTGTTTTTTTGTTTTTTAGAGAGGTGATTTTCACCCGTTCGTATAAATACATATATCAAGTTTGGGATACATATTAGGTTTGGCTTGTACTACCTACATTCCGCCTTGCCAGAATGACGGTAAATGTTTTTTTGTTTTTTTTTGATGAGGTCCGTGTGAGGACAACCACAATCCAACACAGACACGCTGCGTTGCATGATGTATCTCCGCCAGCTGCTGCGCCGCGCGTCCACCAACCATGGCAGCGCGTGCTCCCAACGTCGTGTGCCCACTGCTCTATGGCTCGCTGCATCGCTACCGTTCGCGTACCACGTGCACGAACATACCGCCACTTCATCGTTGTCTACAACTTTGCCAATCGCTGAAAACGAATGCGCTGAAAAGAAATGGGACCTTGAAAGTGGCGCGTACGCCATCAACGACGTCCAAATCGATTTGCCTGGGTTGACCTATGTCAGCCACGAACAAGACGATGAAGAGCTCTTTATAAACAACCATAAAATGGGCTCGGTGCGGGTCTCGGGCGATTCGCTGGAGCTTGTCGAGTGTGTGGAAGTTGTGCCTTTGCCACCCAATGGCGTCTCGTTGCGCTTCAAGTCCAAAGAATGTGCGGATCTTCGTGGCCATTTGCTCACGTCCATTTCACTTGCGAAAGCGCAGCAAGTCCACAAACTCCAAGCCCGTGGAGGTGGCGTAGTCGTGGTTGAAGAACGTGTGCTGGTCACGGATTGTGAGCACGCTACTGTCCAAGTTTCACTGGAAGGAAGTGGCCAAATGCACGTTGTCGCCAGGCAAAATGAAATCAATTTGAAGAAGCTGCAGCTGTCCGTCGCAGGCAATGGCAAGCTCCAATTCCTTGGGCCTGAGAAAGTCTCAGTGCGCGACCATTTACTGTTTGAAGTCGCTGGATCGGGCGTGCTCCATGCCTTTGCAAACCGGATCGACACCAGCTTCTTGAAGACCTCGATCGCTGGCTCGGGCAATGTATGTGTTGCGTCTTCCGAGAAATTACAAGTCGGCAAGCTCAAGACCGCGATCACGGGAACGGGCAAAGCTGAATACGCCGGTGACGGCCAGTGCCGCGTGCAGCGTTGTTCCATCACAGGCTCTGGACAAGTGGATGCGCCACAAATTCAGTGTGAAGATGCTTCAGTTGCCACGTTTGGTGAGGCGGATGTTACGTGGAAAGTAGACAACACCATCAAAGTCTCAGGGTGGGGCAATACGACGATTCGATACGTTGGCGAACCACCGAAATGTATTGACGGCAAGTCCGTGACGCTACGTCCAGCGGCAACTGAGTCGCTGTCGTCAAAGCCACTGCTGGAACCGCAGACAATCCCACTGCGGGAAGCGGCTTTTACAGAGATCCAGGCCATGTACGAGTCCAAGCTGGCCGCGATCGAGAACGCGACAAGTCTGGGCTCGGCGGTGCGTTTCTTGGCGAATGCTTTCGTGGGCGCTGATGTTCGTACCAAGACGGACGACGCCAAGACCAAGAACAAGAAAGAGAAAGAGAAGAACAACAAGGAATAGATAGACAGTGGGAACATATACAACTGTACTGTTGAGCGCATAAAATAGCCTGGTCGGGATACTACAAGCACTCTTCACTGTCAAACCACGACTCGACGAGCTCTATAAATTCTGGATCCACGTCCAGTGTAGCAGGGGAGCAAGCGGTCTGGTTGTACTCCAGCACAAGCGCCGTGAGCGCGTGGATCTCATCATCAGTCAAGTCCACTACGGGAGGAACTGGGGCCGAGTCCGTCTTGCTGTCTGTGTTGCTGCTGGCCAAGCCAACTGCTTCATTGTGTGTTGCTGTCGCCACCACCAGCCGTTGATGGCTCCGCTGGTATTGCTGCTCTCTGCAGATCTTGGCAACTTCTTCTGCCGTGGGTGGTCTGGTGGCTTGTGTGGTTCGTGTAGCTGCCAGCAGACGTGAAATCGCACGTCGTTCAAAAGAGGAGAGCCGGCGCATCATGGCGATTCCTGTGGGCTGTGGTGGTTTCTTGTGGCGGCTTTGCCATCGCCGCTGGGTTTCATTGGCCTTGTCGCGATGGAACCCACACAGTCGATGAAGCGTTCCGTTGTCTTTGACGGCCGGTGGGTTTTCGCAGTTTGTGCTCTGGTACAGGCATCGTGGTCGAGTTGAGTCCATGGGAGCCATGGAATCCGCTCACGGTTCGGAAGATTTTCAAATGGTGAAAACGGCGAGGCGATACAACGAGTCATCTCCATCCAATGCTGCACGGGGTGGCACAACTCGCCTGTATTAATGTACAGCAGGGCATTGAAACCAGATCACATTTTGTCTGGAATCCTTCGCACGCGGGCGGCTCGATATGCCAGTGGATGCCATGTTATATTAGATAGGAGACACTCTTTTGGTGATCCCGCTCTCCAGCGGCAGCCTCCTTCTTGTGCACAGTATCCGATACTATAACAGCAGACTGAAGAATCCAATTCCAACAAAAGAGGCGACCAACCAAAGAAAGAGATAGATTTTCCAACACAATTGACACCGCCCCTGTTTATGTGCGAGTTTGTGTTTTGCTTGTCACAATTTATACGGTATGCAAAGTCGCAATGTCGTGCATAAACGAGACCGAGTTTACCGTTAGGTACTCAAAATCACCGACTTGGACGTGCTGGAAAAGTCACAGTTCAACAAGTTGCTGGTCATTGATTGTATGAAGATGACCTCGATTATCTTTGTACCTTACAGTATCGCTGTGCATATACGGTGTGTCCCATGGTACTCTATGTTGTAAGTTGCTCTGCGACTGCCAGTGCTGATCAGTGCATATTCTGGAAGTTCTCGGGCTCCTTCTTGTCTGGCGTGGCGTGGCAGTTTATTGCATATATTCTCGAAGGCGAGAATGCCACTCAGCCACTAGGTAGGAGGAAGATGCCGTGGCCTTATACGAACATTGAGCAAAAAAAAATCGCGTTCCAGTTCCTTGTGGGTTTTGAAGGTTTGTGTGCGCTGCGACCACCGACAACAGTACCAGCAAACCAACAAAGCGAGTGACGACACGGAACTGGTTTGGCCATCCTCATCAATATGTTACGTGTAGTATTAATACCGGTGTTATTGTGTTCGATTTTTACAAAAAGAATTCGGTTGATTCAACAAAGCACTGGTTCGCTACGCTCCAATTTTTGCCATCTGGTCCGTCGACGACCGTAGTGGGCAAGTTTGTAAAATCGCCAAGATCGACCAAGAACTCGCTGATCAAATCCAAGTCGAAATCCTCATTCCCACAAACTGTGGGCTGATAAATCGCATCGTTGGTGATCGGTTTCATGGATTCCAGGTTAAACTCGGCGGCTGCTGTGGGCGATACAGACATCGTTAGCATATCGTTCTTGGCTCTTGTGGCAAGGGAAGGAAGGACTTGGGTGCGACGGCGTTTCGGTGTGACGAAGTCCAGAATGGAAAGAAGCCTTCGCTTCGTCACCACGGGTTGTGGTGCACTTGCGACTGCCTCACTGCTGCCACCGTCGCTGTTATGGCGCTTCCGTGTATGCCATCGCCGCTGGGCCGCGTTCGCTCTGTTTCGGTGGTGGAGACAAAGGCGATGCAGCGAGCCGCTGACTTTCATGGAGCGAGCATTCGTGCAAGGTTTGCTGGCGTACAGGCACCGCCAGGTCGTATCCATGGGCTCCGTCATGGTGTTCTGGTTGTAATTGTTGCTGTTGTGGTGGCGTGTCGGTTCTGCTGAGCAAATTGCAAATTGAATGCCATTGCCAGTGTGAGTACCGTTCCAATACTGGGCGATCAATCAAGTGTGCTGTACACTGGGACCCAGTGTAGGACAGTGACTGGGTACACACTGCGTACCCATGAGGATCCGCTTTCCATTGCCAGCCCGCGAGTATCCAGAAGGATGTGAGTGGTTGTGGGGACCTGGTGGGTTGAAGATCGCTCGCAACGCAATGATCCGTGCCGGTACTCTGGTGCTGCCTCATGCCTGTTGACTCAAAAGCGCATCAGGCACTCACGGTACTGCGGCAGTTCCGTCCCGGTCCGTCGTCTCCAATTGAGTGCGTTATGTCAATTATGTCAATTGTGTCCATGTAAACGTCTGATACCTTCCGTGACCACCGTGCGTCATGCTCGATCAGATGATTTATTTGTGTGTTTGGAACTGAGGCGTGGATATTCCAAGGATTTTACAGATAAATCAGCTGATGATTTATGGATATTTAGTTTGCCACGTCTGGCACACGACCTGCGGTCCACTGGTCCACTGTGGGTCTGATCTGAGAAGGGACAAGTTGACTGGACTTTATGTACATATACGGGGCAGCCCACCACCTCCATTGGAATGAAATTGGATCTTTTTGTCGAAAAAAATCCATTCATCATTTCATTTCACTCGATTCCCGATTTCCAAGGCCCTCTCTGAGAGAGGGCCTATTAATAGAGAGTCTCTCTCTCTCTCCATGGAGAAGTGACAGCCAACGGTCGTCACTGACTGATTTCCAAACCCAAGCCAGGCTTGGCGTTGGGACTGTGGGCTTGAAGCCAACGACATCAATGCACCCAGCACAGTGCATACTGTACGTAGTAGTCCTGTACACTTGACTGCTGACGATGCAGTGGTGTGATGACTGTATCACTTCGAAGGTACTGGTGTCCAATAATATTAGCATACTGCGTAGTGGTAGTAAAATTCAAATACTACGTATTACCTGTATAATATACTTCACGTACACAGACTAAAGAAGGATATTCACGCAGTAGTTTATGGGGTAGGGTCCAAAACAGGACAGGTCCAGGTCAAGTCACACTTTTGGTCACATTTCCTAACCTATTTCAGTACATTTTGATCGTTCTGAACGGAGCTTTCGCTCCGTTCATGGACTTATGGCACGGAGCTTTATTTCTTCCTGTATACCGCTGCTCCTTCTACAATAACGCGATCGCTGCAATCACGATACTGAGCGCAGTCATCGCTGCAGTCCGCACCATGCCGTTGCTGCTGCTTGTGGTCTTGGATGGCGTTGATGTTGGCGCCGCCTCGGTTTCCAGGCCAGCGGTCGAGGAGGACGAAGACGAAGACGAAGATGCTGCGTTTTGGCCCGCGATGCTGTCTTGCAGAGGCGTGGTGGTCGAAGAAACAACGTTGTTGAGCTTCTTGACGTACGGATCAATCGCGGTAAACATGGTGTTTTTGTACATTTCAAAAACGGTTGGCACAAGCGCGATTGCATCCTGCCAAAATGTTTCCAAGGCCCCGCGCATTCTGATGCCAGTGCCTTCTGCACCACTGGCCAGGTACTGGTCCATTTTCGTGGCCAGCTTGGTGAGCCGCGCCGAAAGCTTCGAGGAGCCAATGGTCTCGACCGTTTCATTGAGGTACGTGTGAATCAAATCCCACGATTGAGCCGCCACGCTCTCGGTGAAATTCGAGTAGAGCCCAGATTCGGTGGTGCTGGCCTTTTCGGCGACCAGTGCGTCCCAGTCGGAGTACGCCGCTGACGCCGACTCTTTAAACGTGAACCAGCGCTTGGCGAATTTCGCTAACGTGATGCCCTTTGCAAAATCCTCTCGGATGGCCGCGACAAACGCCTCGTAGACAGTGGTGAGATCTTTGTCTCCGATGTCCTCGACGACCGTGCCAAGGAACACGACGTTGGCTGCGATCCCCACAGTGTACACGTCATTCTCGACTTGGGAAGCCGTGTTTGCTTGCATTGACGCGGCTGAGGCGGCTGAGGTGGTCGTGGTGGTGGTGGTGGTCAGCAGCACAGCCATGAGCAACACGACAAGAAGGCGGTGGAGAACAGAGCGCATGGCTGGTGGTCTTGGGATGAGTAGAGTTAGTTGCTGTCGGTGTGGCCGTTGATCTGCAAATGCTCAAATGATTCGAATGAGCCAAAAATGACCAAGGCAGGTCAACCGCGACCGTCACGGGTTCAAATCAAATCAAATCTCTCTTCTTGTTGTTTGGACTGTATCGTATCACAATCCTGTTCAGACCGGGATACACTGCTGTACATAAATGGGACATTATGGTGGATTCCTCCAGCAATCCAGAATCCAGAATCCTGAACCAGGATGTGCAAATGACGACAGCCAGGAAAATCACAGTTACTGTACGATAGTAATATTTTCCAAGAAGTACCGGTGTACAACAGGACAGTAGTATCACTTCAGGCAAATAGGTCATGGAACTTGATGGCACCGGTATCGAAGAACTAAAATTTAATAGTGCTGCAGTATGGATCGCAGCAAAATAGTCTCATTATAATAATGCTGTCAGCAATACAATCCTTTTTTTTCTTCACTGAAGTATATTATTCCATGACCACGGGAATATCCGGTGCGTTCACATTGCGAAGCACGATCTTTTGCGCCGCGTAGTCGTCCATTTCCACAATGGAGCCATCGCCCAGCCGCAACCGCCTCGTGTGGATGCGTTCCGGGTACAAATCATCCACCAACACATCGGCATATTTCGCCGCCGGGTTCTGTTCATCGGTGAGCTTGACGGCCTCCCGGGGCCACTTGAGGATGACGCCCATGTACACGAGCAGCATGACGATACCCACCAACGTGGACACGGCCGAGGGCAATGGGATCGAGTACCGGATCTCTTTGGTCTCTAAATCGCCCTTCATCCGCGAGATGCCCAAGTATTTCACACTCAAATCCGCGACGCCATTTTGATTGGCCTTTTTGTCCAAAATTACTTCTTTGACCGTGGCATCTTGAAACAAATAATACATCGCAGACGTGTACACTGGCTGGCGCGGGTCTTGGATAATGTAGTGGTTTGATTCCACTTGGTTCAAATACCCGTCAATGTACAGCGAACATTTGCCGGCCGTGAGCCCCAGTGTTTCTTTTGATGGGTTGTACGTGGTGTTCATCTTGGCCAAGTCAATGTATTCGTACCCAAAATACGTCAGGTTGGCGCCTTCGTAGAATTTTGGCTCCCGCAGCAGCACAAGTGGCACCGGATCCTTCAGCGAGCGGTCCAAAAACGAAGTCGGCACTTTGTCTTTGGCCACCAGCAACACGCGTGGCTTGGAAGTCGAATTCTGTGGGCCTTGGATATTGTGGAGCGCATGGACAAGCCCCATACAGCCATTCGGGTCGTCACATTGCGCATTGAACCGGTCATGGAGTGGTTCAAATTGCCAGTCCAATTTCGCAAACGTGAGCACAAAATGGCGTCGTGGGTTGGTAATAATGGGCCCCATATCGTCTCCTTGGACTTCCAAATTGCCCGTAAAATACGACCCCATGCCGTACACAAACATGGCATTTTCTTGGTGTTCACAATTTGTCGGAAACCAGGAAAATACATTCTGGTCGTAAACCACTTTTTTGGGGTCACAATTTATTGCAAAAGGTGCCATTAAAACTTGCTTGTTGACCGTGAGCGCGGCGGATAAATCTTCCAAAACGCAATTTTTCTCGCCGCATTGCTGAAACGGCTCATCGTAGGGCAAAAAAGTCGGGCTGCACATGTATTTTTGCTGCTCCAAGTACTCTTTTTCATCTGGGTATTCAGTGTGCCACGACTCTGGGTCCTTGAACGTAAACGTCTTTTCATCGCAGGTTTCTGTGTCCATGTACATGTACTTGGCATTATCTTCAAAGGCCAAGTCGATGGTGACCATGGTCAAGTTGATTTTTGGAGAGATTTCAAAAGTCTCGACCACCAAAGTGGTCTTGTCGGCATCAATGCCGTCCATGAACGGCACCGCGCGGATGAGCGTTTCCGCGGTCTTGGGCGTAGCCGACGCACGCAAGTCTTGTGCGTTTTGGAGGTAATTGCCGACCCCAAAGCATCGCGGAGTGGTGGACGAGGTGGTGGAGTCATCGCCCGCGGTCTCCTCTGAGTCGCTGTTGCTGTCGGAAGAAGACGACGATGCCTCGGTCTCCTCCTCCAATAGTTTTCGCGCCGCCAAGACCAGATCGTTTTCAATGACCACGTCGCATTCGTAGCTGACAAACATGTTGGAATCGGTCGAGGCCTTGCCGTGGAGCGTCAGTCCTTGGACCATGAGATCGGTGAGCGTGTCAAAAGTGACGTGCTTGCTGGATGCCAAAAACTCCTGAAGCTTTTGCTCGGTCTCTTTCATGTCACTGGAAAGCGACAGCTCCACTCCAGCGGTTGCCGTCAACGCAAATGGCATGGCGTCCAAATTCCATGGACGCGGAGGGAACCCAAAGGTCACCGACGTCGACTGCAAGTCTTGCAGCTTTGGCAGCGTCACTTTGCGGGTCTCTTCCTCGCTAGTCGTCTCGCTTGAGCTATTGCCACCAGTGGAAGTGGTGTTGGCCGTGGTTGTTGGCTTTTTCTTCTTGGTCGTGCTCTTGAGGTTGGTGGTCGCACAAGTCGAGTCGCCATTGATCTGGAACGGGATGGCTTGGTTCAACACGGCCGTGCGAAGCACTGTGTTCAGCACACTGGTGGCCGATGTATCGCCACTGGACGACTTGGTGCTTACAGCCACGACCTCTACACTCACGAGGTCACTGTCCACAAAGGCGCGTGCGAGGCCGTTGACTTTATGCTCGATAAAGACACTGGAGAGGCCGACATTGATCACGTACATCATCAGTGGCGTGAACCAAAAAAGCGTTTTGATCTTGAATTGGCTCGGCCCTTGGGTCACGGTATCACGTGGGTGCCACTTGCGGTTGGCAAAATAAATGAGCATCACCGCGATGAAGATCTTGAAGTATTCCTCCAGCAGCAAGCCCACAGCCGCCCATACAAAACCATTGATGGCTTGAAATTTGGCCACTTTGGCATCGGCGTTTTTCGACGTGCCCAGTTGATCAGCGGCCTCGTCGATCGCCACGCCGTCGAGAAAGCACGCTAATCCTGCGCCTGTGGCGGTGACACCGATGACTGCGGCCGCGAGAAACCGCAGTTTGTGGAGAGACAGTTGCGGGATCGGTGCGTTGCTGTCGTGGTCTTGGTACCATTGGATCTTGTGCGCCAACGGCGATTCGACGGCGGCAACGCCGCCCGACTCGCTCTTGACGCAGCCATCCAGGAACGACGACCTTGTTGCGCGGTGGTCGCCGCCGCTGGAGGTGCCGCGACCGTCAGCCGATGGCATCCGAGTGGATGGTTGCGCCATGACTGGGATGTGATGTGATGCGATGTGAGCCTTTGTGTGTGCCCTTGGTGACCAAGCAAGTCAGCTTGGACATGCAGGCCGCCGCTGCTGCATTGCACCAACGATACGGACATCCTGATTTCCTAATTGATCTGGTGGAAATTTGTCCCATTTACAGACGTGACGCCAGAAAGGGGTAGGGTTCCGCTGGCTGATTTATTTGGATTTCGCTTTCGATTTGTGAGTTTCTTTGCACCGGAGTTTGTGGAATGAAAATCGTTTTGCCCGCCCTCGGTACAGAAAACGAGCACAGCACCCAACTTGGGACCAAAAACCGAACATCCCAGGTCACCAACGCTTGTGCGCCACACGATGGTCCATGGACAGGCCCGGTTTATGCACATGCGTCTGCCGTTTGATGACGATACTGTACTGCAGACTGTAGACTGCTCATCTGAACCGGCGGGCAGGGACCGACCTTGAGTCATGCCGCAGAGCACAAGGCAGCTTCTTCAAGAGACCCTCAAGTCCCCACCTGCACACCACAGAATCGGATACCATCCATGGCGTCTCCATCAGACAACGCCAAGCTCAGCTTGATGGCCCTGCCGTCCATGGACGATGACGGCCACAGCGTGGCGTCGCCCACCAACAGCTTCACCGCCGTGCTCACGCCAGGCGCGGACAGTCCAAATGCGCCACATGCGGCAAACGAGTCCATGTTGCTCACGCGGCCGCCGCGCATCCACATTACGCTCTTGTCGCGCAAACTGATCACGTATGTATTGAGCACTTGCTTGTTCTTGGCCGTGTTCACGGGCCTCGCGTACCGCGGCTTCGTCGTGGATAGAATCACCCAAAAATCGCTCACCAAGGCCATCAACGAAGACGTGGATGCGCGCGTCGAGCTCTTCAATGCGATTTCGGGCTTCTTGATCGCGCTCATTGAAGTGCTGCTGGGCGTCTACATGGAGCATTTTCTGCCGGCATTCAACGTGTACTTGCACAACACGCTGTGGTATTTACACACCGGTGTCGCGGCCACCAAGATGTCGAGGCGCGTGTACGCCGTGCTCATGTTTCTCTTCCCTGTGGTGCTCATGCTCGTGATCGGCCAGTGTTTACGGTCTTTCCAAGCCAGCCAATCGTCCGTGGGCTTTAAGACCATCATGCTGGAAACCGACTTGTCGCTGGATACCTCAATGGTGGAGGTACTCAAGCGGGATGCCACAACCGACGACACCTCAGGCACAAAGGGGAATGCCAACGTCACGACCACGACCACGTCGACCCGCTTGTCGCTGGGTCCTCTCCAGGTGGCCATCAACGGCACAAGTATCCCGTTCCAGCTCAAGACCGACTCGGTGTGTAACACGCAACGCCAGGGGCTTCGCATTGGGCTCCACGACTTGGACTCGGCCAATGTCGTCTACGGGTTCCCGACCCGCGAATGGTACAGTGAGATGCTGGACGAACGGCTGAACGATACGTACCGGTACTCGTACTCGTTCGCCGATGCCTTGAACGCCTCGGAAGAACAAGTTGCTTTGGAAATGCCCGACTTTGATCTCAACTTGGCCGCGGATATGTACGCCAGCGGCAAAGTGCTCTTGGACCGCTTGGTCGCCGAGTCCACGACGGAATACACCGAGTGTGGCAAGTCCGATGACGCCGGACTCCAGCCGCTTCTCGAGGACGCGATGCTTGAGACGGACCCAGAGATTCGTGCCACTCTCAAGTGCAAAGGCGCGTTTCGTACGCTTGTGGAAGTGGGCAATTTCCACGCCGCTTCAAAAGTTGAGCAAACGCCCGAGGAACTCATGGCCATCATCGCGATCAGTCTGGGCATCGCAGTCGATGGCATGGCACTCAAGTCGCCCTATGTGACCTTCCGCAAGCACGACATCACATCACAAGTGCAAATGGAAAGCATGGTCGTCACCGCGCGGATCAATTTGAACAAGACCGGGTCACCCTTTTTCAAATCGGAAAAAAGTGATTTTTACCGGTACGGTAAATATGCAAAAGATTTGTGTGGGCCTGAAAACTGTGTGTTTCTCGATACAAACAATGCCCTGGAGATTCCAAAACAAGTGGTTTTGTTACCGTTCCAAACGGGATGCAAGTACACGCAAGAGGACGTCCACTACTTGCCCGATGTGCGTGCGTTTGCGCCTGGCGAGTGTGAAACGCAGCCCAACGCAGCGATCATCGTGGCCATCACGTCGTACATCAGGGCCGAAAACTACGCGAGTCGAAGCGATTCCGATCCGCAAAGCGAGACGCCTTTGTTGGAACAACCAGCAAGGTACTTGAGGATGGCGATGAGCAAACTCACGTGGCAAACCGAGCCTCTCCACGAGCGGTTTGACCATGTCCACTGCCGCACCGAGTCGCAAAAGTGTAACGGACTGGCGTACCGGCTGACCAAGACCGGCCGCTTTGTGTTTGTCAGCGACAGCGCGCTTCCCAACGCAGCCATTTCCAGTGCGAGCCTTGCGGTGCCCATCCGCTTGATCCAGCTTAACCAAGCGCGTTTTTACATCACCAACTTGCTTGATGCCGAGGGCAACCAGATCGCCAAGCAGCTCACACCAGAGCGGCTCCACTGGCAATCGGCCTCGGGGGTCTTTGAGTACTGGGACTGGGAAAAATCGCTTTCCAAACGCGAATGCAATAGCTTTATGGATTCGTACTTGGACCATATCAACCGCAACAACTATTTCTTGGAACGACCGTTTGAGATTATGTACCAAGCCGCGATGTTTTACTTGTTCACGAATGGCTCGGTCACCGAGTTGAACACAACGGATATCATGGCGGCCGCCGCGGTGAATCGAACAAGCCTAGCGGATGCCCAGATCGAAGCCCAAGCGCTAGCGAATCTCAAGCTCAAAGGAGACGTCCAGAACCGCGTGATCAAGGTCACGGTGCCAAAAGGAACATTCCTCGCGACGCTTGTGGGCTGCTGCGTGTTGATGTTTGTGGCACTGACGGTCGTAATTGCCCCGACGCGTGCGATGGAATACTTTCCTGACGATGTGACAAGCGCCGACAAGTTTTTCGCACTGAAAAACGATGAGACCTACCCAGACTTGGTCCATAAAAAGACGTTGCTGTTCCCAGCGTCAGGAGAAACGCTGCCCATGGAAGACTTTGATGTGGAAGAAATGACGCTTGTGAACCGAGAAGACCCCACTGATACCATCAAGTTCCATGATCCATTTGCCTGCTAATCAATACAAAAAAAGATTTTTGTGAAAGAACGAACTATGTCTAAAAGTGTGCAAAACCATCTGATCCTTTTTTGTGGCGCCATGTTGGACTGAGATCCTGCAGAACCATACAGAACAGTAATTTAGTCCAGCGTAAATTACAGTAGTCTTGCTGGAGCAGCCACCCAGAGATCTGGATTTCCTGGACAAAACGTGTTTGGGTTGAACAACTCAAACAAAAAATCACCACAGTCCACAAATCATGCCACCCACTTTGACCAACAACAAAAATTCGATCAGTTTTCCTCAAATCATTTAGTTGGTTCTCCATCGATTGGCTAATAACACCAGTCACTGCATTTTTAGCCAATCCGTGTTCAGCCTTAAACCGATAGCACACCGGTACCGGTACCGGTAATTCAAATCAGTCTTGTGAACCCAAGTGAAATGCGCTCATGGGGTCACAACACGAACCCAGAAAGTGTGACCACCGAACCGAACCAGCCCTCGTCTTCCCCCTGCATTCGCTTGCTTGCCCTCTTGTCACCGCATCGAACAAGACGAAGCACTCCTTGATGGCGCGTGCTATGACACTGCTGTCAGCGCTGCTGCTGGTGGCGCTGGCGCTATGCGCTGCAATTGCCAACGGAAACGTCGACGCCGAAGGGACGCTCCATGTCCACGTCAAGGCCACGTCGCATCACCACCATGCGCGTCACCACCACACTCGTGAGGGAGCCCCCGCAGCCTCCTCATCCTCTTATTCTTCTTCAACCGGCTCGTCAAGCGCATCAAGCGCCTCGAGCGCGTCGTCGTCCAATTTCCCTCCTGCCTGTCCACTTGCCAGTGATGACCCTCTTTCCCAAGCCACAAAGCCAGCGATCACAGCAAAATGTCCGCAAAACTGCGCTGCGCGTGATCTGTGCATCTACTTCCCACAAAACACCACCACCCAATGCGACGACCAAGGCAAAAGCCAAGGCCGCACCTGCCACCACGGCACCACGTGTGCGTTCCAGTGTATCGCGAATGCCGAGCTCATCGACGGCTGGCTGATCACGTTGACGACCAATGACCAAGTGCAAGTGGACGCCTACATCGACAACATGGGCCGTGGCAATGATAAAACCGTCGTGGTCGACGCTACAGTGGCAAGCTCATGGCTCAATGATGGCAGTCTACTACCCGACGATATCACATCGTTGTTCCTCACGGGAAATGAACTGGCCAACAATTATGACGGATCGATGATGACGACCGGACCATACTTTATCCAAGATACCCTATATTTCCCACCAAGTGAATCTGTGGCTTTCCAAGTGCCTGAATCGATTTTGGACCAAATCCCATTGCTGTCCAATTTACGGCTTGAAAATCTTGCGTTTGCCAAGCCACTTACGACACCAAAAAATACGACAACAATCCACGAGAACGAGCAAAAATACTACCCATCACTGGTGCTCATGTACGTTCATTTGTTTCGGAACCCATGGACGCCATGCACACATACAGAGCGCGCACTAATACAGTCGGTCGCTTGTTTTTCTTCGTAGGTTTTTGCGCAACATGCAACTGGCAGCGTTCCCATTCCAAAACGCATCCTTCCCGTCTCTTCAAATCATGTACGTGACGCTTGACCCTGGACCCTGGACTTGGTTTCAAAAAAAGGGGGATTTTATATATTAGAGTGTATATTAAACGTTTGTTTTGTGTCGCTAGGGATTTATCGGTGAATAATATTCGCGGGATCGAGCGAGCCGCCATCCCAGAAGGACTGCGGTATCTGTACGTAAAATACGCGTTAATTCTTTGGATTTTTTGTTATTTGTTCATTTATTTATTGACATATATATTTGGTGGGGTGGCAGCAATTTGTCGGGCAATGCGATCGCGCAAGTCAAGAAAGGCGACTTGCCTGCCAACCTCGAAACGCTGTACGTCATTTATTCATACGTTGTATCCACACAAAAAGTATGATTTATATATATTTAGTTGATTTTATTTCGATGGACAAAACACAGCGATCTCAGTGGGAACCAGCTCCACGAGATCCTTCCAGGCACATTACCAGCGACAATCGTGATCTTGAACCTTG
Organism: Pythium monospermum; assembly: GCA_023336165.1. Lineage (NCBI taxonomy): Eukaryota > Oomycota > Peronosporomycetes > Pythiales > Pythiaceae > Pythium > Pythium monospermum. Next base: position 30,148 of record JAADWJ010000218.1, read on the forward strand.
CCGACAACCAGCTCACTCAAATCCCATCGGATATCGTGGCCATGACCAATCTCGGTGGACTGTACGTACATTTCTTTCCATAGTTTTTGTTATTTATTTATATATTTATTTATTTTTTGCTGTTTTTCCAAGTGACTTAAGCGGAAACCCGATCAAGTCCATTCCAGACAAGTCGCTTCCGCTGGATTTGCTTGCGTCTCTCTTTCTGGCAAATTGCGAGCTCACGTCCGTGCCCAAGATGGTCCAAGACATGCCGCAACTGACCCGCTTGGACCTTGAGTTCAATGACCTGAGCCACGAGCCGCTTTTCTTTGATGCGCTGCCACCGACGATTCAAAAGTTGTTTCTGAGCAACACCAAGCTGCAGAAAATACCACAAGAGCTGGAGAAACTCACCCAGTTGAGCGTCTTGTGAGTCTACGTCATTTTCTTTTTCTTTTTATGAAAAAAAAAACCAAAAGTATTATGATAGTGGGTATGCTGACCAGGACTTGTGCTCTTTTTTTTTTTTTTTTAGAACGATCGACGACAACCCACTTGCCATGGCAGATCTATCAATGCTTCCACCAAGTCTGACGTATCTGTACGTGTATTTCGTTTTCCCCCTTTTTTATGGTTTTCTTCCTGTGGTTACAGAAAAACTAAATACTATTGGGTGGTGGGAATGTGGATGTTCGTGGCAGGGCCTTCATGAACAATGCGCTCGACGATATTCCAGAAAGAATCAAGAACTTGACCGTCTTGAAAACTTTGTACGTTTTTTTGTTTTTTTGTTTTGTATTTCCTGTTTTTTCAAGAACCTGTGCAATAAATATTAAAAAAAATAACTCTCTCTCTCTCTCTCTCTCTCTCTCTCTCTCTCTATTCGTCTATGCAGAGTGCTGGACGGGAACCCACTGGCGCAGTTCCGTCCAAATGCACTTCCCGACTCGATCATAATCATTTCGATCTCCAACGCGACGTTTCGAAGCCTCCCGAATAATACGCTGCCCAGCGATATTCGCCGTTTGTACGGTTGCAGCCATCAACACTGACTGGTAGATGGAGGTCCAACGCATCTGACTATTCTTTTTCATTTTGTGTGTGCTATTTATTAGAGCGATCACCAAGTCGGCCTTGCAAGAAGTGCCCCAAGATATTCGAGCCAGGCGAGGGCTGCTCACATTGTACGGACTCCACAACATCAGAAAATGTTTTTATTATTTATTTGTTTGATATTGATTTGCTCATTCGTTCTCTTAGGGAACTCATGGACTGTGAAATTGAGACTTTCAACTTCAGCAAAGGATTACCCAGTCTCGATTATTTGTGAGTTTTTTTTACTCAATTTATTGGCAAAAAGGGGGCAGATTATTTGACAATTTGACTATTTGTCTCAAACTTGCAGGGATCTCCATAATAATCGGCTCACAACCTTCACAGGCCAATACATTGGGCTCACCCAACTTGATTTGAGCAAGAATTTGCTCACGGAATTCAATTTATCCAGCGCTTCCACGAAATTGTACTCGCTTGATCTTTCGGAAAACAAACTCACGCAAATCCCACAAGCCATTTTTGAATTTCCCGCGCTTCAATTTCTCAATTTGTCCAAGAACCAGCTGATCACAAATTATACGCCAAGTGCCCAAGAAATGGCGTTTTTATCGGATATTAAAAAAGTGGTTTTGGACCAAGAAATGTTTGCCACAAAATGTGAAGACAACAAAAAAATGATCCAATGGAGAGGATATTCCGTGTGTCCGCCTCCACCCGCGACGCCCGCGGGGCTTCAAACGCAGCAGCAGCAGCAGCACAGCAAGATTTCGGTCGGATTGATTTTTCTCAACGTTTTCTTGGTCGCGGCGCTGGGCGTTTTGATTTTTGCCATGCGCAGACGGCGCAAGCTCCACGCGCGCCATATCCGCGAGCTCAGCATGAAGAATATGCCATCTTCCATCGGTGGAAGCGGCGCTGGGACGGGGACAACGATCTCAATTTGGGCGGATCCGGTACTTTTACAGCACCGACTGGATTTTGATTTGGTGACGCGGACGCGGCTTGTTGGCAACGGCATGTTTGGCGAAGTGTGGCTCGCCCATTACAAAAACCAACTGGTCGCGTTGAAAAAACTCAAAGACCATTTGCCAACCACGAATAATATGAATAATTCCAAGTCCTCGGCATCGTCTGGAAATGGGAAAATGGACCGCGAATTGATCCATGAATTTATTGACGAAATTAAATTGGTGGCGAGTCTTTCGCATCCACGGGTCGTGCAATTTATTGGTGTCGTGTGGACAAAAGAGACCGATATTTCATTGGTCACGGAATACATGGGCGGCGGTGATTTACGATCCTTTTTAGACGACCATCCTAAAAATGAGGTTGAAAAAAATGGCTGGAGTTTGCAAAAACTGGGAATTGCATTGGATATTACCGAAGCCATCGTGTATTTGCACTCGTTAGATCCCGTTTTGATCCATCGCGATTTAAAATCACGAAATGTGCTTTTAGATTCGTATTTTGAGCATGCGAAAGTGAGTGATTTTGGCATTTCCAAGTTTAAACGCGAAGACCATGAAGCTACAATGACGGCAGCAGTGGGCACGATCCGGTGGGTCGCGCCTGAGGTGTTAGCCGGCCAAAACTACGATGAATCGGCTGATATTTACTCGTTGGGCGTGATTTTGAGTGAGATGGACACCCATCAACTACCCTTTGACGACGCCAAAGATGACGGCGGCGACGAACGGCTCACGGACTCGGCGATCGCAGGCATGAAGCTCAATGGCACGCTGAAGGCGAGCTTTTCCGAGTCGTGCCCTGTTGAAATCCGTGTGCTTTCGGAAAAATGCACTTCTTTTGACCCACACAAACGCCCCACGGGGTTGCAAGTGGCTTTTGAATTGCGTGGGTTGATCCGAGTGACACGGGCCAGTGTGGCGGAAGAAGAAGTGCTATCTTTACAACGCCACGAAGAGAAGCAGGAGGAGCAGGA